>QFEU01004794.1:0-59487 GCA_003316345.1 Tricholoma terreum | reverse complement strand
AATACCGTTTGCTGTCGTGGGCTCAAACAAGCTTGTCAGCGCTCCAGACGGTCGACAAGTTCGCGGTCGCGCATATCCATGGGGTGTTGTTGAGGTTGACAACGAGGATCACTGTGACTTCGTCAAACTTCGTCAGATGCTCGTTCGGACATATATGGAAGAGCTCCGAGAGTATACCAATGACGTTCTCTACGAGAATTGGCGAACGGAGAAACTTCTAAGCATGGGCGTCGCTCAAGATTCTACGGTTTTCAAGGAAATCAAGTATGTTACTACTCTATACTCGTATGACGTTGCACATACTAAGTTGTTGCTAGCCCTGCGGCCAGAATGCAGGAAGAGCGTGTCCTGCATGAGGCGAAGCTTGCGAAGATGGAGGCCGAGATGAAGATGGTATTCCAGCAGAAAGTACAAGAAAAAGAGGCTAAGCTCAAGCAGTCTGAGGAAGAACTATATGCGCGACACAAGGAGATGAAGGATGCGCTTGAGAAGCAACGTGCCGATCTTGAGGACAAGAAGAGGAAAATTGAGAGTGGTCGACCGCTTACCCCGGAGAAAGCTTCTGTGCGCACTTTTGGCTCTCGCCTTGTATATCGCTAACTAGCTATCCTTTGTTTTTTTCTAGACTGGCAGAAAGAAGGGCTTCCTCCGTGCCTAGAGTCCTTGGTATCCTTGATTGTTTCGTTGTATATCTTATCACAGTCCTCTTCCTACTCGCTCGCTATCTTGGTCCTCTTCCCCACATTCATTTGGACGGATATTTCGTATACCTGCTTTTATTACGTTTAGTATGATTCATTTTGTTTACTCGAGTTATCGTAGGTGATGACAATATACCATGGTACTTACGACCTTTGTGACCGTGACCGTGACCCACCCTCCGTTTCATCCATGACTGACATCCAGGCTTTGCTTTCTGTGCTCGACGTATTCAGCAGGGCACCGGACAAGGCGTCCCTAGAAAGGGCGAATTCCTGGCTTCAGGATTTCCAGCATTCTGTAAATTGTCTTTCGCCTGTGGCAATCCTCCCACCAACACCTCTGACTGTGTCCAAAACCGCTCCTTGTCCCTAGCCTGAGGCATGGGCAACCTGCAATGTCCTCCTCTCATCTCTAGACGCCCCTCCAGGCGCAAGATTATTTGCTGCCCAGACTTTCAGATCAAAAGTCAGTTGTTCAAATATCCGCCACTCCAGCTTTTTTGCCCTGATCTTCATTGTTCGGATGCAGGTGACGTACGATCTTCAACAAGTAGATCAGCAAAATTTGCCCGCTCTTCGAGACACCCTGTTGGCGGCGCTAGAAAGGCATCATGCAGGTCCTCGTACCATCATCGTTCAATTGTGCTTGGCTCTTGCCGGAATTGCACTGCAGATGCCGTCCTGGTCCAATGCCGTTGAAGAGATGATCGAGTCCTTCGGGAGGAATCCTGCGACAGTGCCAGCACTCCTTCAGTTTCTAACTCTGCTGCCAGAGGAACTCAACAGCAATGCAAAAATCCCTATCACCGTGAGTCCTTGAGTGGCCTCCCGCCTCCTCCCACCTAAAGGACAGCGGCAATCTGTATAGGATGATGAATATAAGAACAGAGCAGCACGTCTTCTTACTGCCAACTCGAACAAAATCCTAGAACTGTTATCTATGTACATGCAGGCCACAGGTACGTGGTCGATGCCCCTGCCGATGTCCTTCTCAATGCAAGCTGAAAAGGTGTTACGTCGGTTGTCCAATCCCAATTATTCAACTGCCTCCGTAGTTGGCTGGTGGCCGGAGAGGTCAATACAGCCGATCTGGCCAAAACTCCCCTTTTCGGGTTTGCTTTCGAAGCCCTGGCCTCCGACGATCTTTTTGATGCAGCCGTTGATGTGATATGCGAGTTAATTCATGAAACCCAAGAAATCGACGAGAATATGCCGGTCATCGAGCTCATCGTTCCCCGAGTCATTGCCCTGAGACCCCAGCTGCTGAAAGAGAGGGACGACCCTGATAAGATTCGGGGATATGCCCGTATCTTTGCAGAAGCAGGAGAGACATATCGCCTACTTCTGTTACAACACACGGAGACATTCTTTCCGATCGTCGAGGCCATTGGCGATTGCTCCGCTTATCCAGATCTTGATATCGTTCCTATCACCTTTCCCTTTTGGATGCGCCTCGCACAAAATCTTGGGAAAAGGTCATCAGTTTCGCCACTGTTCTTGGAAGCCTATCAAGGGCTCATGCGCGTGATCATTCGACACCTTCATTTTCCATCGGACTCAGGCTCCCTCAGTAGTCAAGAAGCTGATGCTTTTCGGTCGTTCAGGCATGTTATGGGCGACACACTGAAGGATTGTTGTTTTGTCCTTCGCACGGATACATGTCTGGTGGCAGCGTATGAAATGATTACCACAGCTCTCGCTCGTGGCCCTGCCGCACTCTCCTGGCAGGAAATAGAGGCTCCCTTGTTTGCGATGAGATCTATGGGAGCAGAGGTAGACCCTACAGACAATGCTGCCGTTCCCAAAATCATGGATCTCATCCCTTCACTTCCCTTGCACCCCCGTGTTCGTTACGCCGCGCTTCTCATCATTTCTCGTTATACGGAATGGATCAATGTGCATCCGGAGTACATCAGTGTCCAGCTCCAGTACATATCTGCTGGATTCGATGATTCCGATACTGAGGTTTGTGCAGCTGCGGGTCAAGCTCTCAAGTATCTATGTCAAGATTGTAGACAGGTACAGTTCTCATGGTGACAATAATGCAGTCCGTGAGCTCAGTGATTTTCTTGCAGCACCTTGTTGATTTTTTACCCACCCTGCATACTTTCCTTGGTACTACGGGAACCAAGTTGGCACAAGGGGACAGGCGGCAAGTTTACGAGGCCATCGCATATGTTATTTCTGCTATGCCTATGGAGCGATCAGCCGAATCCCTCAAAACTTTCTCCTTGGATATCCTCGCACAAGTTCACGCCATCGCGAATAAACCGACAATGGCAACACAAGAAGAAATTCACAATGTGAATCGTATGTAATCTGCTCGCCGAGCGGTAAAACATCCTTCTAATTACTTGACAGACGGACTAGAAAATCTCGAGACCATGCTTCATGTTGTCCATAGCTTTGGGGAAGAGCTACCATCGACATGTCAGAACAGTTGTCAAGAAGCCTGGACTGTTTTCGACTCGTTCTTACTAAAGTATGGCTCGAACTACGACGTTGCGGAGCGAACAACTCGTGTTCTCCGTCACGGGATCACCCTCTTCGGCGATTCCGGTCTTTCGGTTGCTGCTTCCGTGGTCGCAAGGATGTCCCTGAGTTTTGAAGGCACAGGATTTCCCAGTTACCTGTGGATTGCTGGCAAAGTCATTGCCACATTTGGAAATGAAGATAACCAACCTTTACGGGGAGCTTTCCAGGAGATGTATGAGCGATCCACCAATAAAGTTGTTTCCCTCCTGCAGACAAAGCCACCTGGTGATATTCCTGATGGTATGTCACTTCATGTTCGAATCGGGTCGCGAGATGCTCACCGGTCGAATTGATAGTGTTGGAAGACTTTTTGCAAATGTTATTGCGCCTGGTAGAATTTGCACCCGATGTCTACTTCCAGTGTTCTGCATTTCCTCTCGCCTTTCGTGCCGCGATGGCTGCTCTCACTGTCGTGCATTCTGACATCATATTCGCCTCGTTAGATCTTATCCGTATTACATTGACACACGACAGCCTTGGGTCGAACATCCCTGCTCCTTCTCCCAAGTTTCCCATTTACGCATCTGCCATCCGGGGGGTCTTTGACAAAGAGGGATTCGAGCTTGTGGGCTATTTACTGTCAGGGCTTGTCGGAGACTTCCCAGAAGATTCAACTTCAGCTGTCGTTTCGATTTTCCGTGTCATATCTTCTGTATGGGCATCGCAGCTACTGTCCTGGCTACCTCTGGTCTTACAACAGCTGCCCACTTCTACTCCGAACCACGCAAAAGTCCAATTCTTGTCGGATGTCACCAGGTTCGTAAATCCATATTCTTACCCTGCATCTCATCCCAGATATCGTCCAGCGCCCTGAATGGACATGACTATGACAAGGTGAAATACGCGATTCTGTCCCTCAACCGGACCTCACGGAAAGCCCGGGAAAGAAGACGTATTGCACTTGTAGAGCGTTAGGAACAGGATAATAAGCATCGATGGAATTAAGGGTAGATCTGTAGTAGCCTAGTAGTCTAGTGCCTGTACTAACTTTACAGTAAGCATATTCGAAGTTTGGACACAAACAACGCGTATAAGTATGTGATCCGGTTGAAGCCGCCTATGACAACGAAGATTTCGATTGCTACACTCCGCTCAACTCTCTCCTTCACAAAACCATTACGCCAGACGATGTTTCGTCAAGCGGGTCAATCCTTACGGGGCAGCAGTAAGATCTTCAACGCCTCTATTAACACGGCTGATAACTTTCCAAGTTGTTGGACGCCGGTCGTTCACTCAGTCTGCGCCTCGG
Organism: Tricholoma terreum; assembly: GCA_003316345.1. Classification (NCBI taxonomy): domain Eukaryota; kingdom Fungi; phylum Basidiomycota; class Agaricomycetes; order Agaricales; family Tricholomataceae; genus Tricholoma; species Tricholoma terreum. Next base: position 55,002 of record QFEU01004794.1, on the reverse strand, counting down.
CAAAGCTACGCAGATACCATTCAAAACTTACTCATACACAAAGACACCAAAGTTATATGTCAAGGGTTTACCGGCAAGACAGCAAGTCTTTTTTCTGCCCTCCTCAGACAGATTCCTCGGGTTTAATGTCGACCAGGGCACGTTCCATGTGAAGGAGGCACTCGAATATGGCACCAAGATGGTCGGAGGCGTGTCACCCAAGAAGGCTGGACAGACACACCTTGGTCTGCCTGTGTTTGGCAGCGTGCGGGAGGTGAGTTATGGATGGCTCGACGTTAACATACTCGCTGACGTGACATACTCTCAGGCAGTCAAAGAGACGAAACCCGATGCATCTGTTCTCTATGTTCCCCCACCTTCTGCGGCGGATGCTATAATTGAAGCAATTGAAAATGAAATCGGATTGATAGTATGCATCACCGAAGGCATCCCCCAAGCTGATGAAATCAGGGTACGCGTTCCCCAGTGTTCGCAGACTGTTTTCCTAAATAAACTATCCTTTTGCACAAAACTATGACTGCAGGTTATGAACGCCCTCCAGAGTCAATCACGTTCTCGACTTGTTGGGCCAAATTGTCCTGGAGGCGAGTTCCGCCTATCGCTGTGGTAGATGCCACGTCTTCCTCCAATTTCTGACAACACCCCTTAGTCATCAATCCCCTCGGTTGCAAAATGGGTATCCAACCGGGACACATACACAAACCTGGAAAGATAGGTAACTGCCATCCTGTGTCATGCATACTCGAGGGGGTAACCAAAGCAAATTTGAACAGGTATAGTGTCGCGATCGGGCACACTCACCTATGAAGCAGTTGCGCAAACCACAGATGCAGGCCTTGGGCAATCTCTGTGTGTGGGCATAGGTGGAGACCCTTTCCCTGGAACACAACACGTTGATGTCATCAAGGTATTCCTGGATGATCCCAATACGGATGGTAGGGAACTGCCCTTTTCATGACGTATGTTGGGCTCATAGACTCCCGTGCAGGCATTGTAATTATTGGTGAAATCGGAGGCTCGATGGAGGAGGAAGCCGCTGACTATATAGAACGATATAACAAGACCAGAACCCACCCTAAACCTATTGTCGGCTTTATCGCAGGACGCACTGCTCCTCCAGGCCGCAGAATGGGACATGCTGGTGCTATCATCTCTGGTGGCAAAGGTACGACCTTGGACCTACAGCTCAAATAGCTGATAATGAATGGGTTTATCCAGGTGCTGCTATAGATAAAGTCCGTGCATTAGAAAAAGCGGGTGTCATTGTGACGGATAGTCCTGCAAAGATTGGCTCAGAAATGTTCAAGGTTAGTCCAATGATATCTGCATGTAGTGTGGTTTTGATTTGTGCCCATAGGCAATGAAAGCAGCCAATTTGATCTAATATAGTTACATAATCATAATATTTACACCAACTTGCATTGAGCTTTTATCGGAATGCCTCCGTCATCCCAGTTCGACCATGCTGCAAATTATTTATCAAAGGCTTCATCGCTCTCCAGCGTTTCGACAACAGTCAAACTTGAGGTCGCTCAATCTCTCTACCGTCAAAAGTCCTGATTAGTGTGAATACCAGCACAGTTGTATGGCTTGTTCAAATGCATCACAGTCTCGATGGCGCCTTCTACACCCCGCCCGTCTATATTTGACATAGCAGGACGAGCTAAATGGGACGCTTGGAATTCGGTTGGCAGAACTTTCACCCAGAGCGAGGATGCAGAGCGTCGTTATCTCGAGATTGCAAGGAACCTCGGATGGGCCGAAGATATCGCTGTACAGGAATCAAGGGATGAAGATAGTCCATCGGATATCTGGGAAGAAGATGATAGCCCAAAGTCATCTAGCAATTTTGGTGCAGGTGGTAGGGGAATGGGTGGAGCAGTCAGCGCTATGCTTCCGCCGGTAGCACAAGAACCTGACAAAAGTATTCATGGACTTGCCATCTCTAATGACATATCCGCTCTGTCCTCTCTTTTGGAAGATGACCCAGCAACGAATGTGAATGAGGTGGATGAGTTTGTGAGTTCTGTCATCCTTTCCGTATCTCTACTCACACTGTTGCAGGGATATACAGCCCTTCATCTCGCGTGTGACAGAGGAAATTTCGCCGCTGTCCAGATGCTCCTCGGCAAAGGTGCTGACGCTGCGATTAAGGTGGGACTTTACTTGGTGCAGTGCTCCAGACAAGTATCGACTATTACAAATGCCCAGGATCCTGATGGTTATTCTGCGAGTGAACTAGCTGGAGTTGCGGGTCATGAAGAAGTTCGAAATTATTTAGTATCGGTAGCTTGACTATGTTTTTCCTTTTTGCATATGTGATCATGAAGCCAGCATCTGTAAAATTATTCAATCTTGCCATCTAATTATCAGACCCATCTCCAGCTGCCCCACATCTGTGCGACACTTGCCGCCCGTTCATAGCCGTGGCGTCTCGCAGACTATGTCCACCCATACAATATAGCCTATCTCCAACTTGCTCCTTTCGATCTCCTGGTGCACTTATGATTACACAGAGCTAGGCACAGGGTGCGACGATTCTTTGGGCGTTCCGGTGGTGACAGATGAAGCCGCAGTCAGGGCTCTCAAGGAGGAGGTTTTTGAGTGAGACGAAAAGTCTGGCTTGAGTATACCGCCCTGCACAAACGTCAGCGTGTTTGACTATGAAGGGAGAATGAACTCACCATTTCAAGCAGCTTCGAGACTGGTTTGCTAGGTACGGCCCCTACATGTAACCAGTACCGTATTCTATCGACACTCCATTCAATTGTTTTGTGCGTCTGGTCGTTTGTCATATGGGGGTCGTAGATCCCCAGGGTCTCTGCGGGCTTTGCATCGCGCCGCCGACCGTTGTGAATAGCTACCAGGTGAAATACACGCCTGTGGCGTGTGCCATGAAGAGCAAATCGAAGTCGGATGGCCATGACACCACACGAAACTGAAGAACTTTGGGACGAAAACGAAATGTTCACGTGCACATAATCTTAACGACGTATGAAGTTTAGGTGTACAAGTACTACTAGTAGTAGGAGATGCATATCCCCACATTCGCTTGACGCGCACTACACGGATGGACACATACTAGGATCCCCCAGTACATTCCAATATTTTTGTCATGTCGCCTCAGGACCCGCACTGCCGGGTATTAACTACGTCGGAAGCTGTATATCAGAAAACCAACGTCGTCGCGGGATAAATCAACCCACCATGCAAATGTTGTTACCGTTCAACAGGGTCTGCGCTAATTTCGTCACCTTCTTGCCTTGAGGAGTAGATTCGCTAGCAAAGAGTGAGTCATATGCTAAGTTATCAGGAGGCTTGCACTGACTACTCTGTGACATCTTCTAAAACCATATCTGCAATTGTGGACGACGATAAGCAGCAAGACGCTAGACGAGACGAACACTAACTGACAAAATCGTCGAATCCGAGTAGTGTGCCCGTAAATTCGCGATCACTCTTCATGATCACCCATATCTGCGAACCGATACACCTGTCAATCAGCTCTACAAGCACATCAGCTATAGAGCGGAAGGAGAAGAAAGATAATTTCTCTACCCAATGGAAGAATTTGGGAGGCCATATCGTGACTTATCGTGACAGTAACCATAACATAGCGTTACAAGTCAGTGAACAGCCGGTTCAAGTTGATTGAGCAGTCAAAACTACATGTATACCGTTAATGCTTTCTTGATCTGTATAAGACGACAGGTGAAGTAAAGAGGTAGTCGATAAGACAATTTAGGTACATGATGAGACAAAGGGATTATGGTGAAGGAACGCAGACAAACTGAACTACTGCCCGAAACTGAAGCCACCTTGAGGAGCACTAACATCGGAGTGGAACTAAAGGCATATATTTCGTAAGTGACCACTGGATGAAATGAACAAAGGCATGTGCTTACCGCAAACGCGCCAGTCGCATCGACATTGGTTGTACCGATAGCAGCATCGACATCTTCCTCGTCGGGGAAATACTTGTCCATAATATTAAAGGCCTTTTTGTATATTTCGGTATTGTCATGTTGTTGGAGATTGTGGATCGTGATCATTCCTCCAGCTTCTTCGACATATAATGCGTACTGATTCACTGCGCCCGGTCCAGCGGCCGTTTTATCTATCTCGCCAATCTTCAGGATGTTGTCGAGGCCATCAAGAGCGACTTGGATGATCTTATTGTCCATCATCGTCAACAAGTCACAAAGAGGCTTGATGCAACCCTGCGAAACAAGATATCGAATTTGTGCAGGCTCTTGGAGTCCACCAGAAGTGGCATTGGAAATCGCCCAGCACGCCTCCTTCCTTGTCTTAAAGTCAGCGTTCTGAAGAATATTGATGAGAGGTGGGATGATGTTGGCATCAATGACCGCCTGGATTTGAGGGGGAGATCCTGCAGTGATGTTTGAGATTGTCCAGCAAGCCTCCTTCCTGATGCCATCCTTTGGTGACGAGAGTAACGAAAGAAGGGCGGGAAGTGCACCAGATGCAATGACAACTTGGGTCTGGAGGTCGTCACCAGTGACAATGTTGCCAACTGACCGAAGGGCAGGTGTTTGGACGGAGGTAGAGTTGTGCATGAGAAGATCAACAAGTCGCCGGCATACCCCTGACTCGATAACTGCCTGAATCTTATCGTTAGAGCCATCAGAAAGATAAGAGATGGCCCAGCATGCATCGATCAGGATCTCATCATCAAGCGAATAGATCAACTTCGTCAGAACAGTGAGAGCAGGAGATATCTGCAGAAGAGAGGAAGTCAATTGACGACCACACGATATAGGAACCATATAAACGTACTAATTCCCAGTCAGGCTGAGGTGATTTACCCCTGCAAAAGTTGCTCAAGGTCCAGGTAGCGTTTCTGAGCATGCTGAGCTTGTGGTGCTCGCTAAGAAGAGCCAATAAAGGCCTCAAAGCCCCTTGTTGAAGGACATAGTCCCGACATTGTGGGCTGTCACCAGCAATGTTTCCAAGGGCCCAGACGGCCTGCTCACGAACATCGAGAACGGGGGAAGATAGGAGATTGATAAACTCAGGGACGGCTTGCGCATTGATCACGACTTGAGTGTGTTCGGCTGTCCCAGAAGCAATGTTGGTGAGGGCCCACGCAGCCTCGAACTAGAGAGGAACCAGATATGATAAGGAAAATATCTGGAAGATATCTGCGAAATCCACCTACCTGGAGCATGGAATGTCCGTGCTTGAGAAACTCTACGAAACGAGGAACAACGCCACAATCAATGACGCGTTCGATTGGAGGATTTTTTTCTTTAGAGAGAAGTTTGCGGAACTTGGTAGTTGCGTCCAGTTGAGCCTCTGGATCGTCGGAGAACACGCCAGAAATCATTTCATCGGCCAACTTGAATAATAGAAGATGAGTCCAAACAGCGTGCACTACCTATAGAGAGAGTCCCTCACAGGAGGATCCCAGTTGGCGCCGCCTACTTCATCGTCGGAGTCGGCACCGGTGGAAGGAAGGAAATTCCTTCTCTTGGAGATATTTTCTTCCCTCTTCTGCCGTCTTATCTCTACCTGTTGCTCCTCTCGACGGCGTCTGAGATCATCTTGTTTGAGAGCACCCTTGCTTTTATAAGCTGTGGCACAAGAAGCGCGTCAATACAAAGATATCAAAGGCATATGACTGGCAAAGAGACAACCTTCTCTACGAGCCTTCATAGTGCGAGACTCAGCATTGTTGTCCATTGCTGCAGATCGATGTATGAAGTGGCACAGATGGAATGAGAAGTAGATGGAAGTCAGGAGGCAAGTCAAGACTTACGGAAAAGTGTGACATACACGTGCTGAGACCATGACCGACGTGACGGGACATCATGATATATGTCGGGTGAACACAAATAGATCATTGTCTCAACCTCTTACTGATTTCACTTGCTACTAAGTAACTGACTTGTGTAATCACCCCCATTGTGCTGCAGCCGGTTCTCTACAGTAATCCTTCAAACTTCCGAACGCGATTGATATCCAGAAAGATAGTAAGTAGACATCGGTGACGCCTACATGCTACGCATGGTGTTTATCACGACATCCGACTCTTTGGGGGTTGCCATCAAGGTAAGCAGCGATGTTGTCCACAGTCTGGCTCCAAAACACCTGATAGATATCGATCAGAACCGTCTTCTCAGGTTTTTCAAATTGTTATGTGAAGCTTGCCTCGTAATTTGAATCATTCACATACCCATATGCGGGGTCAACGTGCCATTGTCAAGCTTTCGCAACGGATGATCAAGAGGCAGGGGCTCGACATCGAAAACATCTAGCCCTGCACCTGATATAATATTGTCTTGCAAGGCTTCAATCAGAGCTGTTTCGTCCACAAGCGGACCTCGTGTTGATAAGGAATGCAGTGGGCTTCATCTTAGCGAAATCTGTTGCTGAAATGATATCTCGGGTGCGTTCTGAGAGCACCAAATGAAGGGAAACAACGTCGCTGTTTCTGATAAGTCACTCTTTTGCGACGACAAAAATAACACCAGCGTCTCTAGCTCGTGCAACGGTCATGTTGGGTGACCATCCAATAACCTTCATGTTGAACGTTTTCGCAATCTTAGATATCTTTATCGTGAGTGCGAGTTGATCATGAGGGTGATACGGCATAACAAACCATTGCTATTTGTGATCCCAGTCTGCCTACACCTAGCGTTTTCTCCGACAGACCCAAGGGAAGTTTAGTCTGCCACAATGGGCTCCCCGCTTTGGTATTCGCAACGTCCAATATTATATGTTGTGTCACGGGTAGAATCAATGTCCATATATATTCCAGCGTAGAGTTCCCGCCTGAGTCAGTACCAGAGACAACGATGCCCTTTGCCCTGGCATAACTGATATCGATAACAGCATCCCTTCTCCCCGTCGTAGCGATTAACCTGATAATACGCTTAACCCATTTTGTTCATAACTAACGACTCACTTTAAGTTCGGCAGCCTGTCGAGCAAAGCTGACGTAAATCTAGTTCGTTCTCTTACCGCACAAATAATCTCATAGCTGTGCAGACGCCGGACGAGAAGGTCCTCATCAGCGACTGTGTCGGAAAAGATATCCGTTACGATTCTATCCTTGACTGCTGACTAGTCAGTGCAGGTCGAAGAAATTCCTTGGTAGTCGTCAAGGACCGCGACACGAATCGCAGGCGTTGGTATCATATCTGAGAGGTGTGTGAAGGAAGCGGGCCGAGGAAAAGAATGTCTGGAAAGACAGTTTTTACCGATAACTTTCGCTCCGACTGCCAATTTGCAACCAGGAAAGAAAATCTTGAGGGGGGGGGAATGGCCGAGTAAGATCTAAAATTGCCGAATATATACAGGCAGAGTCAAAATTAAGTCCGACAACTCTCATGTATCATTATCAAAAGGGTACTATAGCAATGGTATCAGCGTCTAGATTTGCATTGGGTTATAAGGAGACAAACCTCGAACGATTCTGGTGGATTTCCTTCTGGAGCGCTCTCATCCAAGGCGAATTGTGTGCCTGACGGAGGGGCGCCAACGGCATGCCCGTTTGGAACGTTTGTCGTGGTGGGGGTGGCTTCTGGCTCGACAAGCGGCTCAAACTCAAAGAATTCTCCTTCCTCTTCGGGCCGGAGATCGGTGAGGATCAATATGCCACCTCCGCTAGTAATTTTCTCCGACGCCACTGTAGTCAAGAGTCCAGCAGCCGGCGTAGCCTTTGATATTGTCGTCGCCAACACGGATCGGACAGGTTGGTACCGACCTTCTGGCGGGAATGATATGTGTGCTAGCTGCGCAGGCGTGACACGAGAGAAATTGGGACGAATCTCAAATATCGGCTCTGTCTTCCTTGTTGCTTTAGAGGTAGACGAGTTGCTTTCCTCCGCGAGATTTGATATGGAACGATTTATTGGCGAAATGTCTCCATCCTTGGAAGGCAACAGTTCTTCGGCTTCCATTTCCAGGTCGCCATCCGCTTCGTTTCTTGTGTCGTCCTAATTGCTGTTACATGGCATTCTAGATTGAGGAAGTGGAAGTCTCACCAGATCCATAGCATCACCCTCAACTGCAGCCTTCTTCTTTTCCCTAGCCTTTACCTTTGCCGTTGTTGACAAAACAGCAGTTGCAACTTTCGTAACTGTTTCCTTCTTTGGGGGTTTAGTTGAAGTAGGGTATGCAAAAAGGCTCGGCTTGGCATTTGACACATAGTCAAATTTGGGGACCTAAGAATTCGTGGTGAGAGCAGGCGATACTGTGATAGATCCAAAAGGTACCTTCAAATCGCCATCGAGACCTATGATACCTGTTGGCTCAAATGCCAGGCTCGCGCAATGGGCCAGTGGATACCAATACCAAAATTGACAGAACATAACCATTCCTACAATGGCACTGGTGTTTTTGCTCCCTGCACGGCTTTGGAGACTGATAGTAACATTCCTGCCTCCAGCATCGATAAATCCTTGACCAATAGCGGCACCAAAGCGAGCCATGGGGTCTTCATGCTTGTCCGATACAACCTTAGCATAAAGGGAGCGAGTGGAAGCAAGAGAAGGAGACGAGACTTCGGACTGCTGAACAAGAATCATGCCCAAGGCAATGAACGCCCCTTGTCGCACGAAGTCCACGCTGTCCTTTGTCATAGGCTCCAGGATCTCCACTGCATCCTGTTAGATGAAAATACCAAGTTCAATAACGTTATGCTATGGATAAGAGGCAGAGCATACTTGAAGTCCCGTCCCTGCACAAGCAATGCCTAGTGCAAGAGTCGCACCGCAGCGAACATGGGGGTTATAGCTTTCGCTCAGCAACTGGACAACTCGTGGAACTTGGCCGGGGTTCTTGAACAGTAGAAATGACAATGAAGTGACAGCTGCCCGCCGAACATCATCTGAAGTGTCTGAGACAGCAATATGTAGTAGTCGACGGACAGCATCATTGTTAGAAGTTCCAGCGTAAGCGAGAGCCAACGTGTAGACGCCTCCGTACCGTAAGATCGGGTCCTAACAAGCTTCGCATCAGCAGAGATACCGCAGAAGGGATTCGATAATGACCTTTTCAGCAAGGAGTTCCCTGATGGTTTCATCCGCTTCCTCCTGCCTCCCGTAGTAGATAAATGCTATGCCCACGGCAAGCCCACGGATAATTTTCTCGTGTTGCGTCTCTCTAGCGTACACCAACATCTCATGTACAGCGTCGGCAGCTGCAGTCCCAAGCATTATCAATCCCATGGCATAACCCGAGGCTTCTCCGGCGACAGCAGAGTCCGTGAACAGTATGGTTTTCAAATCCTCAAACACCTCTACACTCTTTGAGCCCATAGCAGCAACACCAAGGCCCAAGGCAGCTCCATGCTGCACGATTTCTCCCTGCGCCGCCTTCAGCGTGTCCCGCAAATAGGTAGTGACAGAGCTCCCGCAACCAGCATGAATCAAGCCCAGAGCATACAATGCACCACCCTCTGAGTAAGCAGCACCTTGGATGGCGCTTTCGCCGCCGCTTTGCGGAAGATAAGGACCAAGAATGGTCATGCCTTGGTCAAGATAGCCTTTGTGAATGACACCAAGAGCGGCAGCGGCGGAGAACTTCGACCAATTGGACGCTAGATTCAACCACTCGAGATTATCCCGAAGGAAGGTATCTGAGGTCGTTCCAGCATGCATGAAAGCATTTTGTAAAGTTAAGGCCGAGTGGTATATGGATGAACGGGGTTCGAGGACGTCCTGGATAAAAGTTTGTCAATTGCCGCCTTGGAGGGGAACAAGCGATATTCTTCACACCTTCGTAGTTTTAAGGATTAAGAGATCTGCGTGGTTGTTGCGCTTGAGGAATTCGAGATACAATTTGACAGATTCCTGGCCAGTAAGGATATTCTGGAGTCTGTCATATATCTCCTTCGTATTCTGGGAAAGGCATAATTAGTGGGCGCCAATATACGAACTGCGATATTCACGGTGTCACCTTCCGGCAGCTCGCTGCGTACACTCTCCAAAAAGTCCTGGGATCCACCTTCGGCCAGGTCAAAAGCAAACTGATACGCCAAAAGTTTCTCCTTTGGGACTAACGACGTGAGCAGTGGCACTGTCAGTGAAGAGCTGCTTAGGGTGACGAGGAGCCGTGTAAGCGCATGAACATGCAGTGAACCATCACGGGATGTAGGACGCGGAAATAGTGGAAACAAGAATTGAAGAACTTGGTCGCGATAGGATAGGGAAAAGCCAGTGTCAAGGACGGCCTCCATGGCGTAAGAAAGTAGCGCAGTGTCGTTCGTGTGTTTGTATATCTCGGAGATTACATCAAGTCTATGCGACTCTAAAGCAATTCCAATGGCCTAGCAAGTGGACGCATTTGAATATGAACTGCGAGAAAAACATGATGCACACCTGCTTGAACTCGCCCTCAGCCATACAACGTGCGAATATAGTTTCAATGATGGCTTGCAAACGAGGGTCAATCTTGTCTGCATTTGGTCCTTGCTCTTCTGAGCGCAGTTGAATATATCTGTCTATGGCTTTTGCTGCACGGAGACGTCAGGAGTGTTTTGGGCAAACGTCACAGACACCTACAGACTACAGTCTCCACAAATTCGGCAGACGCATAGTTGCGAGACTCGGACTCAAACGCGCGCCCCGCCCCAAGAGCGAAAGACAAAGCCTCGTCATATTCTCCCAGATAATAGTAGACTTTGCTGGCTAGAAGGGCAGCAGAATCGCGAGTTGTTTTGGGAAGATTATCCATTTCGTAAAGTGATTCGCTGTAACGGAAACAAATTAAAAAAGAGCAGGACGGGCTAAAGCAAGAGACGCACATTAATGCTATGTGCTCCGAGATTTCAGCCCAGAATTGGGGGACCAAAGGGTTGAGAGCATTGAGGGCATGCTGCTTAAACAATGGTTCGGGTTCCTGAAGGAGGGCGAGGACACCAGCAGCAGAGGATTGTAAGCGGACAACCATGTTTACGGAGAGGAAAGAGTAGAATATTGTCTTTCTCCCGTAGCTGACGCGTCCTTACGTGTGACGTGACGTCACGTGTCGTGATCGTGACGGATCCTCTCTCCGGAATATCCCATCTCTTCAACTCCCCATGTCTTTCCTCACTCACCGTTCTTTCAGCGCACTCAGTCGTTCTACCCGTAGAATTCACTCAGCCACACCATATCGTAACTATATATCAGAACAGGAGGCTCTCCAACATCACGCTGCAGGTCATATCAATCCTCCTTCTCAATCTATACTCTACTAACCTGCCTTTGTACAGAAACAACTGATCTCTGGCGGAAGATTAGGTGAGCACGACCTCGTTATCCACAACGCTTGCTTATCCTGGATGGCAATTAGCTACTTTGTCTGTATTCCAGCCAGTCAGTTTCCTTTTATCGTGTAATGTTACGTTCTGATGCTCTTCCAGTCGCCGTATGCACCGCATGGGTCTACAACTCCGAGGTTGAACATAAGGCACACTTAGACCATCTCCGTGCAGAGAATGATGGTCATCTTCCCGATCCTCCTGCCTACGATCACTTGAACAAGAGAGCAAAACCCTTCCCATGGGGAATGAACTCTCTTTTTTTCAATCCGCACGTCAGCTACCGAGCCTTTCTATCATGTTGATGTTCCGCTGATGTTCCGCCCCAGGCCAACAAGGATCTGAGTGAGGGAGCCGAGTAACTGGGTAGCATATCTCAGTTATGCAATGCAGATGCTTTGACGTGCTCCAGTCTGTCAAGGCCGTCTTCTAGCAACGCAAAATTTCATCTTTACATTGAGTACATAATGATGCGCTACCAGTTCCGTCTAAGCTGGCGTTTTATATTTTCATACAAAGCCCTCGTTTCAGTCCGACTTGCTTCCAACTCTGCTAGATATTGATCAACCGCAATATCAATCCGACCTACAGGAAATTCTCCTCGTCCCTTGGAGTATGACTGCGGTCTCTTGGCTTCCTCCAGCCAGTCTGAAAGAAGAACCGCGATATCAGAGGATATGGTCTGCACATTGGCTTGGTCATTGAAGGGTGGAACCTACCGTATCCAGTCAGTTTATTGAAAAGTATAATAACAAGAGATGAAAGAGTGACCTGGGACTCATACATCTCGTGGAAAACGTCCCAGACTTCCACGTAAGGCACGTTGCATTGCACCAATATTCGCGGTGCCCAGCCATAGGGCACTGTGCCTTTGTTCGCTAACGCGAATCTGACGAGAAGCGTTGCGACGAATCCTAGCGCATCCATAAATATCACACGGCGTTGGCATCATCTCTTGTACGTACGGAGAGGGAAGGCACTTTCCGAAGGATAGAACCGCTGACCTAGAGGCGCCACCCGAGCAATGATAAGATCTGCCGTTGTTGAAGGGTCTGCGTTCTCGCGGAGTACTGAAACAAGGTTTTTCAGGGTTATTCAATGGGGAAAAGCATCAAAGCACGTACTTTCATCGAAAATCTGGTTCCAGATTGGTCTAACAACACTTTCATCTCGGTGTTCAGAGACATGGAGACACAGCAACTTGATTGTGGGCAGGTCAAATGGAACTGCATATCCTTGGTAAAGCTGTGGCAAAGTGAGTTTGAGATTCCCCCGAGATGTGTGCTCCATACCTCCGTCATTGTTAGCAAACGTTTAGAAAGCAATTGGATCCGATCCCTAACCTCAACCGCGTCATCGACATGCGGCAGCAGGGTGTTATATATCTCCAGTTGCACCTGAGCCACATCCAACTTCTCCTCCAGGTCAGTAAGAAAGGCAATGGCAGTTTCATGCCTTCCGGTAGCAGATATAGGATGTGATTTAGCGTTTGCGACGGCAAGCGTCAGATATTCTAGTCGAGCATTAAGTTCAAGGTCAAATCTGAACCAGACTCGGTAAACCGACAGGAAATCAGGGAGAGCGAGGAGGCAAAACTTACTGATCTGACTCTGCCGAGGCGCCTAACACTTCGGCCGCTCGCAAAGGTTGGCCATTTTTTACATAGAATTGCCAAAGCAACTGATATTTTTGCACTGTAGCGGGCTCTCGCTTTAGATGGGCTTCCAGGAACGCTGGTCGCATCTGAAATGACCAGACAATCAGAAATACTCGATATGAACCGTAGAGATCACGAACTTCAAGCAGGTCGTCTGCTAGGTTGCGAGAGATCAGCCAGTCGTACAACGTAGAATGGAACATTTCATCCTCGCTTGAGAAAGCCAGCTCATATGCGTGACTTCTGACAGCTTCAGGATCGTCTACGACTGCAGTGTCGGTGGCAGACGCTTTTGTACTGCATTTCTCCTCGAATACCAGTAAAGAGTCTAGAACTAAATCATAACACCGAAGTCGGCGTTCGGTGAACTCCATGCGAGAATCATTAGCAGGTAAGCCTGCATGCCAATGTTCCAATCCCATGTTGTCAGGGTCGAGCGCTTGCGCACACGAAAGAGGTAGATCGACGGCTCCTGCTACGTTGTGAGGGTTTGGAGATGCAATTATACGTTAGAGCTACCTTTCGCGTAATTGAGTTGTTGGTAGTCGCCGCAAATCTCTCGAAGCTTATCAAATTCTAGAATTTGGGCGCCCTTCATGAATAACCTGATCACCAGACTCTCAGCAAGAGCTCGGCAAAAGGATTCATGGTGCAAGCAGTCACCTTAAAGATTCCGAGAGCCACTGTTGTCGTTCTGCTAAGTTTCGCGTTTCGACGGCCTTTCGAACGTTCTCTTTTGCCTGAGAATAAGGTTACAGGAATGCTCAAAAAAGCAAAGAATGAAATATACCTTGTACAGCATAACGTCGTTTGTGCTACAAAAAGACCCGCACCTATGTTGCAAAATTTCGCTGATTGTGTCAACCTATCGGCCGAGTCATGGTTTGCATGACTTTGCAAAGAACATGAACTCTTACACTAATCTGTTGCCCAATTTGTTGATCTATAACCACGTTTACCAACGCCCTGGAGACCAACATGCCATTTTGAGTAGTGATAAGGTCCTCGAAGGTTTGCGCCGCGACGAGTTTCTGGACTTCGGCATCACACCTATAGATATATAAGATAAATGACGATGCTGCCATTATCAGACTTACTGAGATATCAGCTCCCCGAGTCTATAATCATTCAGCAGGAGGACAAAGGAAAGTGCTTCTATTGTTCGGGAAAGAAGCGCCATAAGTTCCGACACGGAACTCTGTTCAGCCTGAGGTAGAGTCTTGAGCAATATGGCCACAGACGTCTATATTAGACCAACGCACTCTCCATGCTTCCTGTTCTGCCACTGGTGCACGGTTCGGGGAAGCTTCGCTGGGTGACGAGTGAAATAGATATGGATTTTGATCGAGAAAATCCTTAAGGGCATATAGATTTTTTTGCACAGTAACCAATTTGTCATCAGAAATCGCAAGTTGTTGTAAGCCAAAAGGCCTAGGGGAAGATCAGATTGATCATGGTATTCCTTTACAATTCGGGTCCACTTACCCTGACTTCGTCAGATTCAATCTCCACAACGGTCGAACCAGTCGAGAAAAATAGATTGAAAATCCCTCCCGCCGGCCACTGTAAATTGCTGTTCCCTGGCTATCAGCTTCCCCCTAATCAGTGACATGGCTCGAACATATCGTCAATTGCTTACTGGTTCCATACGTAATCCGCTCTGCCCACATAGGCCGTTCCCCAAAATCGTAGAAGGCTTGTTTAGCCACCGCTACAATATCGGGGCTCACCACGCTGATGGTCCCCACCGTTGATCCATCCGTCAAGAAGGAATTACCACTAGCAATCCCGAGTAGCATTGAACAAGTCTGATCTCGTCCGAAACTGTCTGGATTAAGCATTTCTGCTGGTATAAAAGGGTAAACGAGATCCTCACCTGTCCCGAAACTCAATGATTGGCTGAGCGTTGCCCTCCGACTGAAGTTCTTCAAGGACTGCTCTCAGATAGTCCATGGCTCGTCTTTTGACAAGGAACGTCAACCCAACATTCGTTAGAAGCATGAACTGACGAGGTGATTCGTTGAACTGGGTGGCTAACTCATTCATTGCCGCGAGAGTAGGAACACCTGGCATGATTGAAATAGAGGACATGTGAGGAACCGTGGCCATAGCCCAAGTCCTGCCAGGTATTGCTAATAGGGTGGCGTACTCCGTCAACGGTGGCCGACTGGTATTTGGAGAACCATAGGAAGATATATATGTCGTGTGCTGCTGTTGGGATTGTTGCTGCTGTACTAGGTTCAGTTGACCGAAGGTGCCTATACGTGTGAGATCAGGAGCCATGCACAAGATGTAATCCGTGCCATCTGTATCTCCCTGCTGGGCGGCGATGGTCAGGCCCTGAGAGTAGCAGGAGTTTTCGATCGATGTCACGACATATGGCCGAATGGTCGGTTGAGGTGCATGGGAAGCTCCGTAGGCAGTCACAGTGGGGTGATAAGGGTTTGAAATTTCATCTGGGTGCCGCAAGTTTGAAGGAGGTAGCCGCACATGAATAAGTTGTAACGGCCGTACGGCGGAGCCCATGCTCTTTGAAGATCCATAGGTGTAGCTATAAGGATTTGACGGAGAAAAGTAGAGTCGCACTCCATTGGACGTCATCGCAAGAAGCTGCACGCCTGAACGAGATTCAGACTCGTCAATGACATGTAAAGAGGTGATTTGAAAACTTTGAGGAGTGAGCGCGGGGGAGCCAGGTGCTTTGTCCTGGGCTGCTTTGTAGAGGTTCGACACCGTATGCACGTGTTGTATGGCCTTATCACCATTGGGTTTGTAAATAGAAATACTGCTTTTGGACGTCAAAGTATAAAAACAATCTCTTCCGATGTCAGAGATCACGGATACGATCCGTTCTGGGGCTTCCATATAAATCCAGGATTACAGGGGAAGGGGAAAGTAACCATACCTTCAGAGCTCGAAGAGGCGAATCGAGGAAGAAGACTCTGAACACCTCCCACGGAATGATTGATGAGCTGTACACGTTTCCCAAACCATGACTCATTCTCCTGGTAATGCAACTCATACAAGTTTCCATCTTGGGAGCCACACATGAATATCCGGCCATCCTGACTGCCTACGACGGACGTCATTTCAACATCGCAAGGTATGGACAAATCTGTGGCATAGAGTTTGATTTCTTGGTGCGCACGCCCTTGTCCGGGAGGAGAGGAAAAGGACACCCCGATGAGGAGAACGGAAACCGGAGTGCAGATCACAAGAAGAGAGGATATTTCATCAATAAAAAGGCCTCGTTTCGGTTTGACGAGAGCGACATGAGTGATTACATCTGGTTGATCGACGAATGAGCTTATCTCTTGGCTGAATGACCAGAGGTAAGTGGGGAAAGCATTTCGGGAGTCCAGCGAGATTGAACTCACCCGTCAATGTAATCCCAGAGAAACAGCTTGTGGTCAATCGACACCCATACACGCTCAATTTCAGGCATCAATCCCATGTGTGATGTAACACTTGCACCTGGAAAACGTCATGAGAGTTTAATCACTAGGCACCATGATGAAGAGCTGACTGTCATAATATTGGAATAGTCCCTCAGGGATACCAACGAACTTTCTCTTTTGGTATGGTACCCGAATGTCGTCCGGAAATACGCTGTAGGATGTTGAGGCTTGGCCTCCCGCTAACAAGAGATTAGGATGAGAGAAGAACGTAAAGGAATTTTTCGTACTTGCAGCCAACATCTCTCCAAGATCCGGAATTATTTGTGCGTCCTTCGCAAACTGGTCATGCAATACCCTACTAGCATTCTGTAAGGCATGAAGATCCACAGGTTGTTGACCATGTTTAATAGAGATATTGCTAGAACCCGATATTGCTCCAGGCAGACGAGAAGAAGCGAAGGCAGAAGCCATGGGCGCGGCTGGCCTTGAGAGCATGCAATTATAATAGCAGCAATAGGCTTCAGCGCGTCTCTTCAAACTTTCAACACGTGTTACAGTTGGTATAACGATCGGTCACAGCTCAGTCACAAACACAATTGTAGTTCAATTTCCTTTACTCACCACGCTCTCTTATAATGCATCATCCTCTAGTGTATATATTGTTCTTGTTTACGAAGAGTCGACGAGATACCAAGTTACTGCTGCTTAGCTTTGTAGAGTAGCTTGCGCAGTCAATTTACACCATCATCATCATCCATTTTCCAAGTGCATTGCATACATACTGACCCTTCGCACATCAGAAAAATGTGAGGACACTGTTATTTCTAGACAGTGATGATATGTGGTAAGCATCCTGATGGTGAAGATATGCGCAGATATACACATACCTTTCAATGAGCATAGGTAATGTATTTGGATGGTCTTTCGACATCGTGATCAGGTCCGTGCCCGCTTACCACCGCCTCCGCGGCCTCTGCCACCTCTGCTACCCTTTCCCACTTCAGAGGTTGAGCCAGAGTAAGGCGAGTGGGCCCTCTTCAAAGTCTTCTTGTTCGTGGCCGAAGCATCCACGCCGCTCTGATATCCCGCTTTTTTGCATTCTTCATCGAAGGCCCTAATCAAAGCGTTGAAGTCCGAGGTAACCATACTCCCAAAGAGCGGATGAGAAGTTGACCACTTATTTGCAGTAAGACGTGGCGACGTAATCCCGAAAGCCATTCTAGCCAAAAGGCGGGGATCATCGCGTTCAGGACAGGCACGAAGAATGGCTTGGATTTGTGCTGGGTTGACAGCTGCAGAACTAGGCATCTCAAAATCAACCGATTGACCCGTAGTACAAAAGGTGCAATAATTGCACATCGCATCGGGAACGGCATGTTCATCTCCAAAGTATTTAGCCAAGTTATGGGCAAGACCTGAGATTAGTTTAGGTCAATCGAATGTTGCATCAGGCTGAAGAACGTTACAGTCGTCGTCAGTTGCGAAAGTGATCACTTGATGTAATTTCGCGATGCCTTCGTCTTCACGCTTCAGCATACGTAAATGCATATCTCCTGCCACCTTTTTTATGGCTTCGACTGTCACTGGTAGCTCCTTCAAGACCGTGTAACGCTGCCACCATAGATGAGTATACAGAACAGACAAGCACTGCTGACCATTCACCGCTCGAATCTGTGAAGCTTTTGATGTAATGACGCCTATGAGAACGTTATAGCCACCAAAACCCGCAAAGGACAAGCAGAAACTGACCGTCGAGTTCCCAGTCGCTGATTTGTTTTGTTAGAACAGCTCTCTCTAGTCCCGCCGCTGCGCTTGCTTCCACCACGTCAATCTGCATTCAACGGTTCAAACATGACTTTGCTGCGGAGACATCGCCCTGAACCAACCTCGTACTTGTTCCCTTTACGACGGCTGTGAGTCCTGATAGCCGTGATAGTTTTACTCTTGTTCGATAAGATGGCTGAGAAGCTGGGGGAACAAGGGGATATTTCGTATACGGAGAAGAAAGGAGTAACGGCACGAATCAATCCATAATCTAATTCCAACTGGGCATAACATAGGCCGAGAACATTTTGCTGACGACAAGATATGAGGTTGCAGGGTTAAATTTTAAGGGGCGGCATAATACCCTTATATCATAACTAGATGCACGATGAGTCACGGTAAAGATGAACAGTAAGAAGAAAACCACACTCTTTCGATTGTTTGTAGTGATTAAAATCGAGTGTCCCATCTTTCGCAGGTTGCTTCGTTACCACTTCTTGTAACCACAGTTGTAAATCTTTCTCTGAACAGGTGTCACCGCGGCAAAACCCTTCCAAAGTCGGAATGTCAGGTGAAGCAAGAAACATGACACAAGCAGACGGCAGGCCATCACGGCCAGCTCGTCCTACTTCTTGGCTGTAATTTTCAACCGTCTTTGGCATATACAAGTGTATAATCTGCATTTGAAATGAACAGTTACTAAAAACGATATTTAAAATGTTGACATACCTGTCGAATATTCGCTTAAATATAAGGGTTAGTTGTGGTGTAGGCGCCACTGCAAATGGGGGGATCAACACGCCTTTGTCGATGCCCATGCCAAACGCGATCGTGCAAACCACAATGGCCGAGTTTGATGCCATAAAATCTAACTGAACCCTTGTTCGTTTCTCGGTAGGTAGGCCAGCATGGTAAACCATGGCATCAAATCCATGAGTTGAGAGTTGATTTGCAATCTCCTCTGCGTGTCTTTGAAGAGTCACATAGACAATAGACGGCCCGGAGCATTGCTTGAGCAGAGAGACGAGCCGTGCAAGCTTTTTTTCCAATGTGTTTGCGACCTCGACTCTCAGAGAGAGGCTGTAATTCGAAGTCAAGTTTTTCCTGAGACCACATCCTCATAGTGCGTACGTACTTGGGCCGAAAGACAGGAGTACGGAAGACCCCCTCTTCAGAAATACAAAATGCTTTGCAGATATCCTCCGAAACTGTGGGCGTGGCGGTCGCAGTAAGACATAGGACGCGTTCGACATTTTGTTCCCGCGCGAAACGGGCAATTTTTAGGTACTCCGGTCTGAAGCTAGCACCCCACTATATGCCCCTTAGATCAGCAAACTAGGAGCATCGAACAAGGTGAGAAACGCGTACCTGAGAAATACAATGCGCCTCATCAACGGCAAGTAGAGAGATAGTGACTCTACTCATCAAATGTATAAATCCTTCATTATTCAATCTAAGTAACTTAGTGAACTGGCAGTCATGCGCACCATTAAGCTCGCACCTTTCTGGTGCAACATAAAGTATTTTTATGGAGCCTGATAACACTTCGTCTTTGACAAAAGTTAATTGCCCAGGCATTAGCGTGCTATCCAAACTAGCAGCCTTGACACCGCGATCCACAAGAGCATTAACTTGATCTTTCATCAAGGCAATTAAGGGGGATATGACAAGGGTGATACCCTGTAAGCAGTTTGTTTAGTTCTTCGCAGATGGTTTTCAAGCTTGGTCTCACCTCCAAACACAAGGCGGGAACTTGGTATGTAAGACTTTTCCCCCCTAAGTATGGGACGCGGGTTGGTGAACATCAAATGGAATGAGCAGGCGGCAGACCTCCTGTAGGAAAAATAACCAGAGCATTGTCGTTCTTCTCGATTAGGCGGGAGATGACCTATTCAGACCGATGAAGTTTGATTGACAATGGGACACGGGGTACTACTGACGGCCTCTTGGGAAAGTCTGAAGGAAGGGAATCCAAAGACGTCTTTGAGAATCTGACGAGCGCTGTCCATGATGAGTTTCACGCGCGTCGCGTTATTCGCGTCCGATGGCTGTCCCTTGATGGTTGCGCATAGTGTCAAGTGATGTGACAGTACCTGAAGACGCTCGGATTACTCTGGACTACTATGACATTTATAAAGTCTTGATAGATTCCCACCGGTACACTGTCATTTACTCCCAATGCCAGGCATCCTTGAATTCGGGACGTCCTCGCAATCATCCCCGCAATCAAACCGGCCGTCCAATGCGGCAGTCTTGTCACATATACGAGGTTTTCATACGTCCCTGTCTTTCAAACGCTCAGCTGCCCTCCCCTATGGGACTTCCAATCTACAGCTCAAGACAACACCTTTGAAATCCAAGTCTTCATTCGGACAGAAGAGGCGCCAAAGCAGACAGCTTTCGCCTATTCGTAACCCAGCATCTCTCAAGAAAGGTAGTCCTGTTGTTGCCTCCATGGATTCTCCGACCGTTGACTGCGCCCAGCTACATTTCAGTGGGTCAAAGGTGAACTTCTAGGGAAAGGCAGCTATGCACAAGTGTTTCTGGCTCTAAACGCTACCACTGGGGAGGTCATGGCGGTCAAGCAAGTTGAAATCCTGCAAACAGTCAGCGACCGATCAAATTCTCGGCTACTAGACATCATGCAGGCCATCAAGTTTGAAAGCAACACATTGAAGGACCTAGACCATGCAAATATAGTCCAGTATCTGGGATACGAAGAAAGCCCGCAATATTTGAGCATGTATATCCATTCAATACATCGCCCGAATCTGCGCTAACTTTCCTCAGTTTTTTGGAATATGTCCCCGGCGGAACAATTTCGAGTTGTCTAAGGAAATACGGAAGGTTCTGTCAAGAAGTAACCAAGTCTTTCACAAGCCAGATTCTCGCGGGACTGGAATATCTCCATTCCAAGGGCATTTTACATAGAGTGCGCTTGTACCACATGGTTCCCCCCCAATTACTCTTCTAACCCAGTGCTTTCCAGGATTTGAAAGCTGACAACATTCTGGTAGAGCCGACTGGTGTCTGCAAGATTTCAGATTTTGGAATCTCGAAGAAAGCTGACATCCACCATGGTCGGGCCTTCACCGGTATGAAAGGCACTGTGTTCTGGATGGCACCGGAGATCTTATCTTCGGCCGGAAAGGGTTACGATTTTAAAGTAGACATTTGGAGTGTTGGATGCATTGTGTTGGAAATGTGGACTGGGGATAGACCTTGGAGTGGTGAGGAGTTATTACCAGTTATGATGAAGGTATTTCCTACTGTCCTAACTGCCTCAGGCGCACCACTCAATGTCACCAGCTTTTTGAACACAAATTGCCACCACCCGTTCCACGCGATATAAGTCTGTCCGAGGATGCACTCGATTTTCGGTCCCAGTGCTTCCAAATGTATGGTCCTTCCAGTTCATGGCTAGGTGTGCCCTGACATTTGTCTCCAAGGGACCCACAGGATCGTCCATCCGCAGCTGAGTTGCAGAAACATCCGTACTTGACATTGCCGAATGGATGGCGGTTCGAATTTACTGACCTGCAACGTCCGCGCCGTTCTCTCTCAATGGCCTCCAGCAAATCACGAAAGTCGATGAACGCTTCTCGCCAGCCGAAACCCTCGGAATTCAACCAACATATTCCGCCAGTCCCGCCAATCCCTACAGCATTGCACTCTGGAATCCCTGTGTCGGATGCACCACATAACTCCAGTATGCCACACGGGCATCCTGACCCAGAACATGGTCCTCAGCTTGTGTTCATTACACCCCCTGGTTCTCCAGTCCAGTCCGTTTCGGGAACTGACCATGCCAACGAATCATTTGACTCACAGAAGTTGATAGGCTTTTATGTGGTCAATGCAGATCCAGAACCTGACGCGAATCGGACAACATTTATCTACTCCCCACCTCCACTGCCCGGTGTAGATAACAACTCCCCGTATTCTGCGAGACTTGCGCCTCCTTCTCAACATCATGTACCATATCATGCCCCCGTTATTCGACGAAGCATTCGAGCACACTCCACCCACTCAGCTATGCAGCCTTTCTCTCGCACTGTGGACAAGCATGAGGCTGAATCATCACAGAGGGAAGGTGATGGCTATTACGACAGCGACGACTCAGATGTTGGGACATCGTTCTGGAATAGGCCGCCCGTCGATTTGACTGCTGGGGGGCTGAAGGATGGACCAACGCATTCGGTGTCGAGTAGATCTTCACAAATCAAGAAAGCTATACATCATGAAGATGGCGTTGCATGGGCTCCTCGCCCTGTTCCAGAAGAAGTTTATGACCATCTCCAACAGTTCTTCCCTCATCATGACCTTGATAAGGCGATTATTGAAGTAGGACAGGCGGATTCGACACCGGATGATCTCAGTGACAGGCGAAGACATGCTAAAAAGAGCATCAGAATGGTTGCAGAAGAACAAATCAACCGAAACCAACGAGGTATATGGAGGAAAACAAAACTTTGGGACAGTAACGTCAAAGAACTTCGTACGTAGACTAATCATACCACTTATTCATCATACAGCAATGTACACTGAGCCCCGCAAGGCCATGGACTAATAATGTATTATCCGCTTTACCTAATCTACAGCTGACAAGCTAGTGTACAGTAAAAGTTACACGTCGCAAGTTTAAAAGTGCTCCTGTATCCCCACCACGGTTAAGATTTGATGCATGCGGTGAGGTGAGGAAGCTGACCTTAGTGAATGAGAACTCCACAGTGGGACCGCTGTGACGAACGGTAGCCTCCTTAATCGATTTAGCAAGCACGCCGGGTCCACAGAAGTATGTCTGTGGGATTAATATGGATCGAAGACAAATTTGATAGAAAAGAGCACTTTACTTACTCCAACTTTAGTCTTCAACTGCGATTTGCTGCCAGGAACGTACAGTCCGGCTTCGATAGCTTGTCTCATTTTCCCATAAATAGACATCCAATCTGGACGTCCAAACATCGTACGGGAACGAAGGAGGGTCAGTGGGTCATACTCTGCTCCAACATCATTGACTGCAATATTCCAAAGCATATCCTCCCCAATCTTTTGGGTCAAATATACGTTGATACGGAGGAAATTGGCTGCAGAAAGAAGGCTCAACCACACTGATATGATGATGATATTTAGCTACTTACGATCTGCCTGAGTGGCCTCAACCTCCTGAAGCAGAGTCTGGAACCAACCAAAGGATGGAGATTCCCGGCAAACCCAGAAAAACTCAACACGACGAAGCGTGCCCAGGGTACCCTTCCTTTGTCTATACCAGATGTGTTTAAGTATGGAAGCAAATGGTGTGACACCTTGAATACATGATAAGCCACTTTGATAAAATTTGGGACACTTGCTCACCAATTCCAGCACCAATGAGGACCGCAACTTCGACATTAAATACATCCTCGCTCGGTGCCCCGTAAGGACCATCAATTCTGACGGCAGGAAGCACAAGTGGATTGGCCATTGAGTCAATTTCCACAAAATCTCCACGGGACAGTCCATATTTCTGATCTTTATCAGCACCCTTCATCGCGGCTTGGGTCATACCAGTAACAACAGCAGGACCAACGCCGAGACGTTCACCGAGTGCACGTGTAAAATCGCCGACCTGCCGTATGTGAATAGAGACATATGGATCCTCAGGGGCAGAGGTAATGGTAAACTAATATCTGACTCTAGCATGCCATCCATGGATAGGGTCGAACATGACTTACTGGGTGCCACTGCCATTGGGAAAGCTCAGGAACTTGGAAGAAGAGCCACTGTCCAGCACTGTATTTGAAGCTGGACTTTATGATGCGAAGCTCCATAGCACCTGCTGGCAGGATGAAAAACAGACGAACGACAGATGATATGATATACTAACCACTGGGGTGAACAAGAACCTTAGACAACCGAGTGGCCCTCCTTGCACGATATTCCCTGAATACACGCTCACCAAAGTAGATGATTCCCGGCCAGATTGTAAACCTCCAACTGAAGTACCCCAGGCAATGTTCGGTTGAATAGAAGGGAAAGGCGTTGCTGTGGCCTGGATTAACGGAGTCTCGCACAAAGCAACCGGTTGCATGTGTGTAGAGGCCGATCATGAAGAAGAACGCGAGATGATGTGTATACCAGAATGCCTCAAAGCATTGGTGACGGATCTTGTGATGGGCGGTCGTGTACATGAGAAGCATAATCAAAAGCATGAAGTGACCGGTGATGCCGCCAGGTTGCGTATAGTGAATCTGTTGAGCAGACTGCTTCCGAATTTCTAGATATTTATTGATCAGATAAAAATAAATCTGAGGCGAGAAAGGAGTGCATACGCGTGCGTTCAACGTTCATGAAGTTTACGTAGTGAGCCGTTGTATGAACCATGGCCCAAAATGCCATGGAGTAAGCCACTTGTCGATGAAACCAGATATTTTCATCGGCCGGAAGAAGCCAACTCAATTTTGGGCGCACAACACGAAGGATGTTGCGCAACATGGGCACCAATATCATGCCACCATCGAAAGCAAGAACAAGCCCAGCACCACGGGAGATCCAGACGGAGTAAGTGAGAGCGTTGAGTCCAGCCAACCTCGGGTTAGTTTGCTATTTGAAGACATGAAATAGGCCAAAGGTGAACACGGAGAGAACTCACTTGACAATACCACCCATACGCAAAGAGTCCAAGATGGATACCGTAGAATACTACGTTGAAGGCAAGCCTTCTCCTGACCAGAAACTCCGTGCGGAACCAGCTGGCAAACATGGAGAGAATAAGGAAGGAGCGAAATCTGGACCCGGCCAGATAATCGAGAACGAAGAATAAAAACTAAAGAACAAGAGTAGACAAAGGGGTCCTGACAGCGAGCCTACTATATGCGTGGGAGGATCCCGTTAAAATTCGCCGACATCTTTGACATGGCAACAGCCGTGGATTCCACCGCCATCTATTAAGTACTTTGTACTGAATGATACAAAGTGCCAACCACCCCAGAGCAACTTCATTCTTCATACCGGTACGCCACCATGGCTTCAATGCGATGCACATCCGTGCTGAAGCTCCTCATCTTCACCTGCTGACTCTTGCTCGCCTCGATCGCCAGGGGGTCTGTGTCAACCCACTCCCCTGCTGGTACATCCGCTGACTCTGACGTATACGCCAGAATGTTGAAAACTGTTGGTTCTTGAATCACTGGAAGGTAGGTGACCATCGAGATAATTTGCTTCAATATAGCCCGGATTTCCGATTGGATTTCCGCCTCGGGTTTTGGAGGCGGCCTGTTAAACGTTTTCAGGGATTTATATGATGAGAAGTTGACATAGCATGGCATTACGGATCCGTTGAGTCTGCTGGCGGTCCGACTAGTTTGATATCGAATACCCATCGTTCGAGCGGTGTCCGGGTGTCTTTAGAGATGATGGCAAGCACTAACTGAGTAACAGAACCAGTAAGAAGCCATTCTATGAATGAAAGTTAGAGGTTTGAAGTATCCAGCGCATGAAGAGACTTGCTTTGAACTTGTTTGAGTATTCTGCAGGAGCGTCTCTGAGGTAATTCGACCATGAAAGAACGAAAAGATGTACCTATCGAGATAATTCTCGAGGGCGAGGTCCTGAGTCACCAATACTGTTTGACCATACTTTTTCACCATGTGGAAGTCATCAGATGGGTAAACTTCGCGTTGAAAGAGAATGCTTTGGTCAAAGTCGAATTAGGGAGGAACATTCGGTAATGGCAAAGGCTCCACATACGTGTTTACTGCGTATTTGAAAAACTCAGTGACAAGTGTGGTGGAACCTTTCAGGGTGATTGCTTGACGAATGGCCTGTTTTGACGCCATCGAGTACGAGTGGGACCTAGCCTGGCAAGCCCGTCTTGTGATAGTGTTGAACAATGAACGTTGGACGCGATGATCAATGCCTAATCACATGACCGTCTCATACTTTCATTCACGCTACTTACGAGCGAGTTATGTCGACTGCAACTCCTCCTCTTCCTTCTTCTCAATCACCCATTGCTCCATCTCCCTCAAATCATCCTGATTCTGCCCAAAATGTCTCACTCGCTGATCAAGCAATTCTCGAATATTTGCGCTCTCGAGGCCATTCTGCAGCCGAAAAAGCTCTTCTCAGCGAGATTGAGGCGGCTTCGCCGGATGGCAAGGGAAAACAGGCTGAGACCATTTCTGTGGATGACCTGGTCAAAACCCTTGCGGTATTTGCACAGAAACCTTCTCGTCCTGGAGAGAACGTCTTCAAGGATTCCTCGAGCGTGTTGCAGGAGCTTACCGCCATGGGCAACCCCGCGAATATACAAAATTTGATAGCAAGCATCGGCTCCGTAGGGGCGGAAGAGATCCTCTCCCTAGATCCCACCGACAAACAGGAAGGTTTTCGAGAGTTAGAGGCGTGGGTCGATGGCTCGTTGGACATGTACAGAGTGCGCTCTCCGTGCCATTACGAAATGTGGCAGGCTATTTATTGTTCGACAGCCAGAGTTCAGGCCAATATTGTTTCCTATCTTCTGCCATTTCTACCTTGATCTAATACAGTATGGGTTCAAGGACGCTGGTGCGTCTGTAATCACAAATATCCACGTATAGCTCACAATCGCTGGTCCAGCGGTTAAATTTTCCTCAGCATTCTCTTCCCCATTGCTACCGTCTCACAGCAAAATGCTTCGTCATATATCGTCTCTTCTCCTTCCATCTCATGTCCAGAATGACGAACTTGCTCAGCGCTTCAGGAATGAAAAATATACAGTTCGCATGAGCCGATCTGGATTCAGCCTTCTCGTGGGATGGCTCACGGAAGGTGTTGGCGGGGAGGCATTTGGTGCTGGCGGTGGCTTTTCTGGTGAACAAGGAAAACGAGGACGAGCTTCAGTCATGAGGGTTGTCAACAATCATCTTCGCTTCGACGGTAAGTTTGTATCTTCTAAGATTTCAATCCTTATTTACATTACTGTCCAGTGACCTCTTCCAATCCCACTTCCGTTTTGCCTCATGCGTGGGAAGAATCGACGGGGCTTCTTTCATCTTTGATACCACAGCAGAATGGATCAACGAGTTTTAGTAGTTCACAAGCATTCAATGCTTCTAAAGGCGAACTAAAGCTTGGGCCCGCCCCCGTCTCAGAGGACCTGCGGGGGGAGGCTGAGCGAGTTCTTAGAGAGCAAGCGATGGTAGAGCGAGACCCATCTGCCTCATACGATATTCAGTTCCCAAGACCAGTCACCTTGCCCGGGATGGCAGCGCCCTCGGAGAGCGATCTCTTGCCCCATCCGGTCACATTCAAGACTATGGATGTAGAGCGAGAGGTGAACAATGTGCGTGATGCTCGAAAACGAATACGACTTGAGCCGTCGGTGCTCGGCAATATAGATATCAATTCTCCTCAAGCTAGCGCTCTAAAAGCCCGCGCATTGCCTAGTATATGTGCCTACACATTACACGATGTTGCTGAGGGGTATGATCCGAAATAGTTTTTGCTATTGTGCAGTTGGCACTGACACTTCATGAAGTGCCCCTTGTTGCACTATTTCCCCTGATACATCTATCATGGCCGCCGGATTCGCTGAGAGTTACATCCGCCTATGGAGTCTCAAGGGAGAAAGACTGCTGGGAATGAGAAGCGACTTCTTGTCTAGTTCCATTAAAGACAGTCTGTAATCCTTATCTCCATCTGATGGCTTTAGCTAACTCTATCTTAATAGGTTCATCTCTTCACAAGATTCGGGAAAAGAAAGGGACTACTACGCGAAAACTAATAGGACACAGCGGCCCCGTATATTCCGTCGCTTTTGACCCTCACACTGGATCAGCGTCACCTCCTAAACACCTACTATCATCGTCTGCAGACTCCACGGTTCGCTTATGGTCTATGGACACAATGACGAATGTTGTAGCATTTCGTGGTCACGAAAATCCAGTATGGGATGTCAAATGGAGCCCTATCGGCATTTATTTTGCCTCTGCCAGTCGGGACAGAACTGCTAGACTTTGGTCCACCGACCGTACCTCATGCTTGAGGATATATGCAGGCCATTTGAGTGATGTTGATGTACGTTTTGCGGTCTGTTTGTTGCTCTTCAGATTGTCACAGCCTGCACAGTGTCTTCAGTTCCACCCGAATTCGTTATACCTCGCGACAGGTTCGAGCGACTGGACAGCTAGGCTATGGGATGTTCAGCGCGGAGCCTGTGTCCGTGTCTTCATCGGTCATCAAGGGCCAATCACCTCCCTAGCTATCAGCCCGGACGGTCGTTACCTTGCGAGCTCGGGTCAGTACATTTACGTGGGGAATTGCTGTCATTGATTGCAAACCGTGTTTAGGCGAAGACTTGGCAATCAATCTCTGGGATCTTGGGTCTGGCAAGCGGATTAAAAAAATGACAGGTCACCTTGCGTCAATATACTCTCTTGCATTCAGCGCAGAATCGTCATTGCTAGTCAGTGGAAGTGCTGATTGGACTGTCCGGTGCTGGGATGTCAAGGGCTCTGGTGGTTCGAAGGGGAAACTTCGCGAAAGCAGTGGTTCTCCGCCGTTGGTCAATAACGAGGCTCCCCGCAGTTATGGCGAAGCTGAGGGTTTGGAAACGTGAGTCTGCTCTTCATAGGCAAGATTTGAGATCGTAAACATCCTGTTCGCTACAGCACTGACTTAATCGCGACGTTCCCGACAAAGCGGACACCTATCACGAATGTTCAATTCACTCCACGAAATTTGTGCGTGGTTGGTGGAACATATATGTCTGCTGACTCAAGATAAAAGTGGTTCTGAGTATTCATTGTATTCACTTAAAGAAAATCTAGTCCATGTATAACACACTTCGAGTTGTAACACCAGAAAGTATTCAAGGTCACGTGCCTTGTAATTGCTTCGCGTTTAAGTGAATGTGGTGTGGATCATGCAGTAGAGTACAGCTCTCGTGCCACCCCGCTCATTCTACACGACCTGGTACAATACGTCTGCTACATGAAAGGTTGACATTCTTCCACACGCCTCGACTCCCACTTGCTGATTTGCCGGCTGCAGATGGACGAGACAATGGAAATTGACACTGGAAACTTCCAAGCTCTGACGCGAGAGACCGAAGAATTCGAAGACGCGCAAGGCAAATTACTTCTGTATCCTGCAAGGATAATGCCCACTGATTGTCTCTAATCAGCTGTACTATCACCTCCTGGCCCCTCACGCGACAATTTTCGCGATATTCAGGTCAAAGTACATATACGCAGGCCGGAGAGAGATTCGTGGGTCTATATGGGCAGAGGTATTGTTACACAGGAAGTTACCGGTCACTCATCTCGAGTTGGTGAGCACGTCCTATAAATGCTTCTCCTATGCATCGCCGAGGCTGAAGTCTCGAAAGTGGTTCGCACCGTGTCTACTGGAAAAGTCATGACGATATTCGGCGAGGTCCGCCACTCGATTCTCACCTTGCGTATGACTCTATTAAAAATCTCCTCAGACTTCCGATCTTCAAGCTGAAAAGAGGGGGAACTTTGTCGTGATAGGATGTGTAGAAGGCTCGCGAGTCATTTCATGGTCCTTGAACGTGAGTTTGTCTCTATCTCCAATCCAACCCCGCCTTACAGTATCGTCAGGCCTTGAATAATTCTGAAACTCTCCGCCTACTAGCAAGCATCGAACTTGCCTGCTACAGGGCTAAACAAGCTCTGATAGATCCTCGTATCCACACAAAGGCACGCCGCCGTATCGAGCGTGTGATTAAAGACGACCGACGAAGGAGGCACCGTCGACGGAAGGACCAGGAAGCTATGATCGATGCTTTTGCGAACCAACAGTTGGGTGCTGACCCGAGGGCAACGGAAGCAGGACCCCCAGGTGAATGAAACATTGTTATCTGTACGTTACCTGTATAGGTTCGGTTCCAAGTCGTGTACTTTTTTAGATTGAACATGTTGAATTCTCTGTTGTTCACACTATCTACATATTAAAAGGATCGATCGTACGGAAGCATGAGCGTTGGTGCTGTGTCCAATCTTAAGGACTTGGATAGCACTACTATGCTACACCCAAAAGTTCATTAAAACACAAACATGCCTCTAATTCTAATAGTTTATCGAGAAACAACAGGTATTAGTCCTGCGTCTTCGCAACGGTCCTTTACATCGTGACAGACTGAAAATTTAAGCTCCAGTATGGATTCATGATCAAGATTGATATCTTGGGGAAATCCTCTTGGTATCGGGTTGACGGTGGCCCTGTTGATGTCAGACCCTTTGCTTATCCGCTGACACTGACAGGACTCAATATGCATCTTGCAGCCACTTCGACATGTTCAACACATGGAACAATTCAGTTGACTTATGCACTGATAATAATAATAATATATGTGGGAGTACCAACATCCAGATGCATTGGATAACGATCCATCATGCAGCATCCATTGGATATACAGCAGCCTCAAAGGAGTGAATGAGCCTGTTACGATCTGTCAATGAATATAGATCGTCGTTGGGATAAGAAGTTGAGGTTACATACACCTGTCGAACAGATATCGGAGCGAAGCAGGGATATATCCATGGAAAGCGTTTCAAGTTCACATCCAGCGTTACACCCAAACTAAGAAAAGAGACATGTTGATTTTGATGTTATGACTTTGACAGCGACGGAGCCGAGGCTCCGGGAGGTAGCTGTACCTGCTGAGAATTGGAGGACAGGCCATGGTGGATAAAGGGGCCACGACGATCGGAATATTGAGGGGGAAGCTCGACGATCTCATCCGCATTGGGAGGAGGATTGTCCTCCACGTCAGTGTGAACTACGAACCGTGACGGAGTGACGGCTGAAGCGCCTGCCGATGCTGCCTTCCGTTGTGTGGTGGTCATTGAGTCGCGTATTGTGGGGGGATCGACAAAAGGTTGAACGATTGTGGACGGAGCTTCGCTGCTCGTGTACGGGTTAAACGAATCTGTATGGGGAGTAGAATATGATGTTTGATGGTGGGACGGCGCTGAATTTTGTGAATACTCTGAGGGGAGCTGATACCGTGCAGGATATTGTGGATGAGGAGGCTCGTCAAGATAAGGACTCGAATTTGAAAACGGGGTACCGGGAGCCATTGGTGTGGCTGAGCCATGAGTGTATGGGTGCATATTCGAAGTATACACCGGATCGTAAGTTAGATCAATTTCAGATTGCGCTCTGCGTGGCTTCTTGATAGTATAACTACCGTCAACCCACTTGTCTCGTTTTCTTCGAAAGAAAAAGAGACCTAGTGTGATGATGGCAGCAAGAAATATGAGAGCGCCGATTGCACTGCCGGCAATGGCAGCTATCGATATCCCTCCGCTAGAATTCGATGACGAGGTTGCGGTGCTAGCCCCCGAGGAGGTAGCAGCGCCGGATGTTGGGCTCGCAAATGAAGTAGGTGTACCAGGCGTAGAGGAAGGTGAGAGGTCGTTAAGACACGTATTATCATCCGAAGCACCAACGGTTCTGATGTCAGAGCTACCACCACTACGACCAGCTGCGTCTACCATCAGAAATATCATTGATGTTCCCTGCGCGACATTGGCATTCCAATCGAATGATGCAGACCCTAACGGAAGAGTAAGGATCACAGAGGTCCCTCCCGCAACAATGCCCTGTTAACCGGGTTCTGTAAGGGTAGTAACAATCGAGGACCGCACTCAAGCTTACTATGAACGTAGCAGGTTGAATAGCTCCTGGATATCCGCTTACAGTGTATGGCCTATTGACGCACAATCTTCAGAAGGTATGGGCGAACGAAAGAAGGCTAGACTGACCGACACTGCTGTAATGCAGAATTTAGCTCGAAACTGAAAGGCGGATCTGTCGAAATGAATACGGTTTTGACATTATCCAGGAGAAGGATGGTGCTCACTTGAGCTGTTGATATCACAAGAACCGCCCTGCGACGAGCCCACGACCAAGACGCTGGTTGAACCGCCACTCCCAAACCCCGTCGCGTCCGACATAGTCAAAAGAAGTTTCTGACCTGCTGCATACGCCAGCTGGACTGTGAATGAGCCCTGTCCATCCGCGAAGGCATCTGCTGGTATTGACACATTTTGAGGTACTGCAAAATCCTGAAAGTGGTGGTCAGTAAAGTCACGCCGATCGACGGTTATATTAGGACATACCGGAGTGATGAGCAATTGGTATGGTGCCGTTCCGCCTGTGAAATGGACGTGAATCCTGGATTATGGTAAACCACTGGCTGATCTCACCAGTCCATGATATGGTCAAAGCATCGCATTGGGTTAGAGATCCAAAGGTGAACTGAAAGGCGTGCGCCACTTGGAGAGAAGACCAGAGCACCAGTACGGATTGCAAACCTGTCCGCATGCTGGGCAGGCAAATCGAAAGGAGCAATAGGCTGGGGAGCCAGTTAAGGAAATGAAAGGAAAGAACGAAGACACGCGGCACAAGGTCACAAGCGG
This sequence comes from Tricholoma terreum, assembly GCA_003316345.1. Taxonomy (NCBI): domain Eukaryota; kingdom Fungi; phylum Basidiomycota; class Agaricomycetes; order Agaricales; family Tricholomataceae; genus Tricholoma; species Tricholoma terreum. Next base: position 22,503 of record QFEU01004794.1, on the reverse strand, counting down.
CGGCCAGGCCGCTTCGTAACTGCCCTGCACAGGCTGCACTGTCCCTGAGACCTGATAGTTACTCACGCTGGAGGGAACATATTAATTACGCGAGTGATCACCTTATCTTTAGTCTCCCATCTCCCGGTGACAGGATATAGCTTCTGTGTAGATGAATTTGGTACATGAATACCATGTTGGGTATAGTATTACAATTACAACAAGGTCGAGTGATCGCATCCACTGCTTGGGACCCACAAACTTCAAACTCAAAACATCGATAATCACAAGAACGACCTTTGCCAACTTCCCTGGGACCAGATCTCTTTCGCTGCCTCTACAAGTACTTCAAGTTTCTTCCGTTGATCCTATTGAAGCTTTGATCAACGACGAGGGATGTAAGCTACCAAAGACCATACTTCCTCGGTGACAGGGTTGCCTTGCCACACAGACGCGAACCCACACTGAGTGCTGATGCACAGCCTTGTTTGTCGATTGTTACCTAAAGGGTAATAGAACATCATACAACGACACGCACTGGTTCAGAGAAAGCTTCCGAGAGCGCCTGGGGTTATCCCGGGCCATAACATCTGCAGCCTGGTGCACACGGGACACCAGCTCCTCCACAGTCTCGAGCTATGTAAGATAATAAATTTGGAGGAAAGACACATGAATAATAGATACGCACACGAGGATTTTTGGTCGTAACCAGGCCTAGCACTGCAACCTTATTAAGGGGGAGATGTTTCAGTGGTGAAAAATCTCCCGCGCGTCCTGTGTCATACTCAAGCTGCAACCGAGGAGTCAGGGGGACCGCAGGACGCGTATGACGAGAAGGGTGTACGCACATAAAACGTATCCACATCAAGACAGTTAAACAATTTGACAGCTATACGGCCATAACCTCCCTCAGTAAAATGCATCCCGCCCTAGAGAGTATCAAGAACAACGAATGTAATTGAAACGTTGGGGAAGAGCACCTTGAAATTTCCCCGGCACATATGTACGCTAACAGTCAAATCATCTGGACGATCCTTGGTGCAAACATTAATGGCGCGAATATACGTGTCGAGCAATGCCTCGTGGTCAATAGCTGCCGCCTCCATATCCGAAATCATGCTGTCCGTACAAAAGTAACAAAAGGTGGGATCATCGATCTGAATATGTCCTGGCCAAAATGGTGCTAAGCTCTGGCTCTGTGATACTTGAAAAATAACACGTACGGCAACCAGCGTCGTACAAATCTTTGATCTCCGCACGATAGGCTACGCCCAGGTCATCAAAGTACTCTTCTGCACCGGCACAACAAGATGAGGACAGCCATGCCTAAGGTTGTCCATCTCACCATCATTACTGTACACTGACAGGTCGTAGGTCCAGTCTGATCCATGACGCTGATGATACCACGACGGCGAACACATGGTGGTCTTGATAAATTGTACATCCTAGCGAGGCTCAGAAAGGGTTTCTTTCTAAGACAAGTTAAGCTAGTACCTCGGCTGGAACCAGACTCTTGAGATACTTAAAGTCGTCGAGATAGAAAGATCTTGTGCGTTTAATTTTGCCCTACAAAGGCAGTCAGTAAAGGGAAAGTAAATATATTAAATGACCACTGACAGAACAGAATATGGTATCCGCTTCCTTGACACCGGCGGCATACATAAGAGCAATGTGTGGTATATATGGCTGTGGATAGCAAATGATCAACGATAATGCGGCAGAAGTCGACCTGGAATCCTGTTGCACCTTGAAAGTTGCGATCGGTCCTAGATGCATTTACTAAAGATTGACAGCGATGGGAAGGATACTGCTCACGATTAGGCATGATCGTCATACCCTCAAGTCTATCGAAAATGCCTTCGAAGAAAACGTTTCTGCACCCATCAGTAATATGTTATTCTAAGCTGCTATAGAGTATACCTTCTCAACTCTCCGTCAGTGATAGTCTTCATACCTACGTCTTTCTGGAGCTTGACAACACGTTTGATAGCTTCGTCCTCCGCTGCCCTAAGCTCCTTTATCGTACATTTATTCTCCTCGAACAGCTCGCGCTTCTTGTACAGAGATGGAGGCCGCAAGAGAGACCCAACATGTTCGGCTCTGAAAGGAGGGTTCAAATGCAGTACCCTAGCAGGAATCATCCGTGGAGAGAGATGGCAGGAGCCGAAAGAAGAGGGATTTATTCAGCAAGAACAGACCTAATAATAAACATAGGGTTTCTTTATAGACCACTGAGAAAGCCACGAGACGTAATGCAATGTTCTGAAGACACCTGGCCACCGGACGGTGTTCGACATGTTAAATTGGGCCCAGGATTTGGCAAACAAGGGTAGAAAATCGAGGGAGGTCCTCGGAAGTGGTGTCGAATCGATAATCGCCAAGCGGAAATCACCTAATCGAATCATGGGTTCGGTGCGGCATGAACAAAACGCTGTGGCAAAAACAGAAGGTGTGAACAAGAATGCCTTCTTGAGTTCGTTGGAAGGACTAAATGGAGTCGGCCCTAGGTATGGAGGTACGCCACCGGTGTCTCCAAGCCGATTACGCGGTCGCATTGCTAATGCATCCGGCACCAGGTGATAATGTAACTCTCAAGGATAGGAAGAGGAATCAGTGAGGTAGCGCTCATGGCATGATGGATGAAGTAGATTAGATTGCATATTAAATATTTATGGTTAGGGTCACGGGTTGATCCGGTTGGTACTGTGCAGCTGCCCCAAGCCACACATGTGACTATCTGATCACTTGTAAGCACTGGCGTCCACAACCCTCAAGACACACGTACGACGTTCAGCATTGTCCAGAAAATCACAACCTAACCGTTCTTTTCATCCAGACAAATGGTTAAGCACAACAACGGTCAGCCATACCGCCATTTCCCAACCCGTACCTAAGAACTAAAAATATGCTGTGTACTAGTCCTCCACAGTAACCATTTCCGAAAGGATTGGCAGCGCCGCGTGCGTACCTGGTTTGACCAGCCAGGACGCAAGCTCCGCAGACGCAACGCCCGAAAAACCAAAGCCGCTTCCCTCGGTGTCCGCCCGCTTTCACTCCTTCGCCCCGCTGTGCGTGCACAAACTGTCCGCTACAACCGCAAAGTCCGCGAAGGCCGTGGATTTACGCTGGCCGAACTCAAGGAAGCTGGGATTGGAAGGAAGGAGGCTGGAGGAGTTGGCATCGTTGTGGACCACAGAAGGAGAAATTTGAGTGAGGAGGGAAAGAAGGTTAATGTGGAAAGGCTGAAGACTTATAAGGCTCGCTTGATTGTGTTCCCTCGCAAGGCTGGAAAGCCGAAGAAGGGTGATTCGTCGGTGCGTACACATTCGTTTCTCTTTTCTTTCTTTGTGGCGCTTAAAGGAATCGATATGGTATGACAGGCTGAGGATCTCAAGGCAGAGACAACCCGTGCTCCGCTTCCCCTGCCATCTATTGACCCTTCAGAGGCGCCCCGGAAGATTACTTCTGAGGAACGTGAATTTGAAGCATACAAAACTCTCCGCACCGCTCGCGCCAACAAACGACATGAGGGTGTTCGCAAAATGCGGGCTCAGAAGGTTCGTATATTGGAACTATTCATTTCCATATCGCTTATCGCTTTCTACAGAAAGAAGAAGAGGAAGCAGCGAAGAAGAAGTAACCTTGCATACCCGTTACATCTGATTTTAGTTACTTGGCACTCATTCCTCTTAAAATGTTGGCCTACCATCCATCATTGCATGTTATGCCTTATGTTCCTAGGGTTGTTCTGAGCATCTACATTATCATGAAATACTCTAGATTGTCCGTGATATGGGGATATCAATGTATGATGAAACAAACTACTCGGTCAATCCTGTTTTGACTGTCCATTCGCCAACTTTTTTTCGATCGCCTCCTTTGCCTCAGCATTCGCCACTTTCCCTATCAATCTCACCTGATCCGCTACGTCCTTCAACACCCCAATGACCTCAGCATTCCCAGCAGCAAAACCAAACTCGGCATATACCAGACCTTGCTCCTGGGCATACTCTTTAACGAGTACGCTAGCACGCTTAAGATTGTGGCGCGGGAGCCTAGGGAAAAGATGATGAGTAACCTGAAGGTGAAGGCCGCCATGCATAAAAGCAACAGAAGGTGGGCAAATGACATCAGTTGTCGTGCGCAGCTGCCTATGAGGGAATGATTCGGTAGGACCGAGATCAGCCGTTGACATTGAGAAATGGGAAAGGACGATCTGGCCATCCTGGTCAGTCGTCATCAAGGTGGGAATGGAAGGATGGGAGAACGCACTTGAACGTGCAAGGGGCTTGTGACGACATGGCTGACCATGAGATAAGCGAGAGCTTTTCCCCAGGATCCACATCCATACAGGACGCTTCCATACCAAGTCCAAAAGAAGACAAGGCCAAGGATCTCGAGGCGCCATGCCCAGCGACGTCCTCTTGGGCCCTTGGTAACCCATGCGCCTTTAAAGAGAAAGGAGTATGAGTTGACGTAAAGGTTGAATCGCGCAAATGCCATGACAACATAGAAGAGTTTATGCTGTAATGAGATGAAAAATGCGGCAAAGCGGTCAAAGACCATGGTGCGCTTGTAGTACGACGACCACAGAGATGAAAAGAAAGCAGGTGAGATTGCAAAGAATGGAAGGTGCTCGATGTCTGGGTCACTTTTGAGGTATTAGGACGACGTAGAGGATTGGACAGGAGAACTCGTACTGGGAGGGATGGTTGGTGACCACTGAAGAAGGATGTGAATGGATGAGCAGGAGACTAGGCAAAGTACGTACGATGATGAACATTGTGGTTCTGGTTGAGGGTAAGCGTATGACTATAGGCATAAGGGGAACGAGACATACATCGACCCACCATCCGACGCTAAGACCACCAATGAAATCAGCAATGAGAATAGCCAAAAGTCTGTCGATGGTCCAGTTGTGGGTAACGCCCATGTGACCAAGGTCATGGACAGTAAAGACAAGTTGATGCCACATTAAACCAAGAAAGACCGCACTAGCGATGAGCCAGTTGTGGAAGTAAGCATAAGCAGAGAGAAATCCGAGAAAGGTGTAGCGGAGGAACTCTGGGCCGTAGCCAGTGAGATACGGTGTTTCGTAGAGTCCGGCATCTACAATACGGGTATGAAGTTCCTTGTAAGCACGAGAATGCTCAGCCTGCTGTTTAAGAGACAGGGTTGTTGGAGGAGGTTCTAGGGTTGCAAGGTCTGGAGCAGCGAGGGGATGACTATCCTGTTTAACGAGCAGGATCTCGGAAGGAGTGTCTGGTGAATATTTGTGTGTTTGAGCTTCATTGAACCACTTGTCGGTTGCTGGTTTGCGGACCCATCCGGACATGATCGGGGGAAGAAGGGGCTTCCATACGCCGTCGGTGAGCTGGACGGGACCCACTGAAAAGCGAGAGATAGAAGAGAGGGTATCGGGTGGATGGTACGCCTCTATTTCGTCAGTGGCATCTCTACCTACGAAATGCAAGAGAGCGAGACGACCGCCAGGATGAGCATCAAGCCAGAAAGCAGGTATCTTGAGTAAATTGCTCTGGTATACGATGAGAAGGTCGCCGTTAAGGATGCTTTCAGCGACTTGGTCCCTGGTGGCCATGATGGGCGGAGTCAGCTGATCAACTGTTCACATGGAATCTATCACACTCTCCCATCGCACTCATCTTCAAATGCCTACTCCAGTCTCAAAGACATCTGCTCCACTTCATCGTGAGGCTCATCGTGACATCACTGAAGCTGTAAGAGACACCGTCACTGTCCGTGGCGTCTCCGATTCCCCTAGAAACAGGGTCGGTCGTAGTCACACCGCCATGTAAGGTTCTTGTCTGCTTTTTTTCGCATCCTCCTTGCCAATGTCTTTTCTTATCAGGAACCCTCCTCCAACCACTCGCCCACCGGCACAGAGGTCCCACTCACAGGACTCCGCTGGCCTTGCCGATAAAGCAAAGGCCAACAAGACCCGCCCAAAGAAGGGTTCACAGCACGCAGATGTCATCGACCGTCTCGATTTTACTGGCGTTGGCCCCAGTACGCCCCCGTTCTCCCCTAATATCTATCATAATCCTTATCCATTTCGTTCTCCTAGTGTTCCATCACGATGGCCCCTTTGACGCATGCGCCCCTTCTCGCAATCGCCAACGTAACAAGGCCCCCTTGCATTCCTGGACTGTCCGTCCTGAAGATGCTCTCACACATCCTGAAACTCCTTACCCTGCTCCTCATGCCTACAAAGCTTTGACTGGCAATTATCCAGATACCTCAAAGAAGAAGGTTGATGCCATCGCAGAAGCTTGGGGTATTCACGAGCCAGAACCATATGAAGAATTTTTCGCTGGCGGAGTTTCCACAAAGGCAGATGGAGATACCCCCGCTAGCTCCATTTACAATGGCAGAGAATCTTACAACTCAAACTCAACCTCTCGCAGCAACCCCAATTCTACACGCAGAGCAAAGGATGCCCGCGATCCACGGGATATCTACAAGGAATATTTAGAAGAGGGGCCTCAACCGAACATCAGTGGCACCAGATCCCGTATCGCCGCTAGACGCACAAGCGTCCCTCCACCCCAACCCATCTTCGTCCCCAATCCCGTCAACCTCGACAAGGCCACTCATTCTCCACATGCTACATCTCCCGGCTTCCCAAAGCGCTCCAAGTCGTTAATGCAACGCATTCGCAAGATGCGCGACGCACCGAACGTTCCCGTCAGCGCAGACAGTGACGATCCACCTTCTCCCGTCGAACATTCATACCCCGGAAATTCTCCTGGCACCCCTCGCCCCACTCATCGCTCACAGAACTCCTTCCTTGGTAGATTTGGAGGTGGCCCACGTGGTAACATCATCTCAGAGAAGCCTGAGCCTTTTGTGTACATTGAAGCACAGACGAACAAGGAACTACCTGCGACCCCCAACGCTGTAGAGGACCCTTTAGAAGACAATTCGGCGGGCTATTTTAGCGACTCTCCTGGCGTCGGGAGGAGAGCTAGCCTCATGAGGAAGGTGGGGAGGGTGGTGAGAGGCCGACAGTAAACCTCTCTTTTTTTTGCTGGATCTCTTCTGTTCCGTGTATACATTTCTTGCATGTTTCTCCTATTTTATTTCATCGTATCTTCTCACCAAGACATCTTGGCATCTTGTCTCTATTAACTGTACTCGATTTATAGATCCATGTAGCGACTGTCGGCCAGTGGCAGAAGCTGAGGGACTTTTTTTGATACGATTCCCTTTCTTCTAGTGTATATTGTCTTGTACTTTTTGTTTCTATTTCTTGTACATTGCTAGATATCGATGTGACTCTTGGAATGTAGTTAGCCGCTCTATGTATATCTTCATCTTCTAACGTTCACATGAGTCATCCCAAGTGCATCCTTGACTTGTGAAATTTGTACTTCCTCCCTGTGAAAGATCCCTGCTGCCAGAGCAGCTTCAACGTCCGTCTCCTTGAAAACGTCCACAAAATGCTCAGCCTTGCCTGCTCCGCTGCTAGCGACGACTGGTATCCGGACGCTCCTCTTGACAAGCCTCAACAGATCAATATCGAACCCAAGACCAGTCCCATCCCGATCGATACTATTCAGCAGGATTTCACCAGCGCCCAAAGTTTCAACCCCCCGTGCGAGTTCCACCGCAGAAACCAGCCGCGATTCTCGCCCGCCAGATACAGTACATTGGTACCACCAAGCTCTGCCCCACTCATTCTCCAAGCCATCGGATGACCCTCTGACAAGCTCATCTTTGTACGGTCCGTCATACGTCTCTGGATCAACGTAAACTCTCCGTGGGTCAATAGATACAACGACAGCCTGTCTGCCATACGCATGCGCAATTGTTTCGATCGCACTCGTCCCATCTGGTTTCCCAGATTCACGCAGTCGCTCCACAGCATACACTGCTTCGGACCCGATGCTGACTTTATCTGCCCCAGCACGGAAATAGGCTCCAGCTACCTCAAGCGCACTGCGTTTGGTGCCGTCCGGGTCAACTGTGTCCTTGATACCGCCTCCGATAGTAAGTGGCACGAAAACGCACTCTGCAGCTGCGCGTACGACTGCCAACATGGGCTGATCCTGAAGCGGCGAGTGACGGAATGATGTGATGTTGAGAAGACATAACTCGTCTGCGCCCAAATTGTAATACCTCGCGGCAAGCGCGACAGGTTTACCTAAATTGCGGACCGCGCCTGCTGTCTTTGCTGTGACTGCGTCCGGAATAGACACTGACTTTTCGCGGACGTCGTATTGGTCGCCTTTGGTTACTACGAGGTCACCCTCGTCGTTGGCGCGAACGTCCATGCATGCGATTATCCTTTTGGTCAGCGTGTGGTTTGCTTTGAGGGGTTGAGCGACGGGCTGCGTGGGACTGAAATTTACGACGGGACTGCGGAGCCAATCATCGAGAAGCGCGAGACCCGCTGCGCCGGATTTTTCAGGGTGGAATTGTGTGGCAAAAACATTACCTCTGCGAACGGATGATATGAATATTTCGTCGCCGTACTGCGTAGTGGTATGGGCCCATAGGGCGGCCTGTGGGTCATTCTCTAGATCGTACTTTGCGCAGTAGGAATGGATGAAGTAATAATAAAGGGGATCAGCTGGATGAAGGAGATCGGCAGAGTTCCACCCTATATGAGGGACGGACTTGTCAGTGTCATCGAAGCGGGTGATCGGGGATGGGATGATGCCCAGGCCCGGCAATGGGGACTCGGCGGAGGACTGAAAAAGGATCTGCATGCCAATGCATATTCCAAAGTAGGGCTTCCCCGATTGGATGTATTGACGCAGGGGCTCGAGGAGACCACGATTTGTTAGGTGGTCAATCGCAGACTGGAACGCTCCTACACCGGGAAAGACAAGAGTCTATTTGACAGAATTTGCATGACAGTATTGTGTAAGAGTTTGTATGTACTGACGGTTGCTGAGGCAAAGTCCTCTGGACTGGAAATCCAGGTATAGGTATGGCCGAGTTTTGTGAGAGAGTTTGCGAGACTCTGAACATTTCCAGCACCGTAATCGAGGAGGTAGAGACCCATGGAGAAGTTAGGAGTCACAACCGGTCACCGGGCCGAATGGTCCTACGTCAAAAATTTCGACAGCCTTGCGTGCTTTTCGTTTACGGCCGATATTCTTTGACGTATTTTATTACTCCACCAATTAATCCCTCTTCCATGCAGTCCTCGTTTTCTCCCTTTACCTTGCCTAAAACCGTTGCGGCCTCCGACATACAGCAAAATTCCATATCAGTCCGGGACCATATGCTCCACGTCCGTCGACGCTCCATCCAGGACCTTCCACCACGGTTCTTGCAGCCAGTAGAAAATGGTGGCGTCCGGCTTCTCATGCTAGAAAACATCAGCCAAGAGGCTGTCTTTGCTTTCCGGCGATTGGGCTTCCATGTCGACCACTATACATCTGCAATGTCGGAGGATGAGCTAGTTCAGAAGATTGGCTCATATCATGCAATTGGCATCCGTAGTAAAACAAAAATTACAAGCCGTGTCATCCAAGCCGCACCCAAGGCACGTTTATTGTATACATTCCCCAACGTCGTTCTGATGTGTGCCTTCTACAGCTTCTCGTCATTGGATGTTTCTGCATCGGCACAAATCAAGTCGATCTGAAAGCTGCAGCTTCTGCTGGCATTCCTGTTTTCAACTCCCCCTTCTCCAATTCCCGCTCTGTGGCCGAGCTCGTCATGGCCGAGCTCATTGCCCTCTCGCGCCAGCTATTCGAACGTACGTATGAACTGCGTAACGGTATCTGGAACAAGCAGTCCAAGGGTTGCTGGGAAATCCGTGGAAAGACGCTTGGCATCGTAGGCTACGGCCACATAGGCTCCCAGCTGTCCGTCCTTGCGGAAGCGTTTGGCATGCGTGTCATCTTCCATGACATTGTCAACATAATGCCCATTGGCTCCGCACGCCAAGTCAATGATCTCGCCACTCTCCTTTCAGAATCGGATTTCGTCACACTACATGTGCCCGAACTCCCAGAAACCATCAATATGATTTCCACACAGCAGCTAAATGGAATGAAAAAGGGTGCCTACCTAATTAACAATGCACGGGGGCGCGTCGTAGATATCCCAGCGCTTATCGAGGCTTTGAGATCCGGCCATATCGCGGGTGCCGCTATCGATGTGTTCCCATCAGAACCTTCTGCAAATGGCGCACCATTCGATGATCAGCTGAACTCATGGGCTAGCGCCCTACGCGCCCTTCCTAATGTCATCCTCACTCCCCATATTGGTGGTTCGACAGAAGAAGCGCAGCGGATGATTGGTGAGGAGGTCTCACAAGCTCTCGGTCGTTATCTTGGCTATGGTTCTACCATCGGTGCGGTCAATTTCCCAGAGGTTGATCTACGCGCTATTACGGCAGCACCCGGCACTCAAATGCGGATTTGCCATGTCCACAAGAATCAACCTGGTGTGCTCAGGCAAGTTAACGAGGCCCTATCACCGTTCAATGTGGAGAAGCAGTATTCCGATTCCAAGGGCGGTATCGCATACCTTATGGCAGATATCGCAAATGCCAGCAAGGCAGATGTCAACAAATTGCAAGAGTTGATCGATGCTACTGATGCTAATATTCTCACGAGGTTTTTGGCATAATTCTTCTCGCTAGACTTAGACAGCTACTTATGTATATCCATTCAACTGGGGTATCGAGTTTTATTCAACAAAACTTGATTATTGACTCTGCCTGTTCTTACATTGTAGATGTAATATGACAGGTTTAATTTACTGTTTTCAGAGCCAGAGGACGAGGAGAGTCCGAGTAACAACTGAAGCCATACAAGCGCATTGTGGCATCATGCTTCCTCCTCAGGGTCACCAATACCACTGGCAAGAATAGCAAAGTGTGTCTCCATTTCTGGTAGACACGGGGAGTCGTAGATCTTGCAAGTTCGTGTGGTACCCCGAGCTTTCTTTAGCTGCAAGCTACCAAAGGCTGTTGAGTTGGTTTGAACACAGCGTGCATGAATACATACCGTGTTGTAGAAGCATGAGCAATGATATTTCCTCCGATAGGTTTCTTCTCATTGCCGGCGTACGGGCCAGCAGCTGCGTCGGGATTGGACATGACTTGGTTTGTGATGACTACCGCAATCCCAAACTGAGCAACACAATTATTAGTATGGGAAAGGTGTACAAAATCAGTGGCAGACCTCATCGGCAAGGCGTTGCAGGGTACGCAGGAACTTTCCGAGGTGATTTTGACGCGTGGATAGTTCTCCACGTCCACTGTAATCTGTTCGGTAGAGTGCCGTACACGAGTCGACGATTAACAGGCAGAATCTAAAAGAAACGAGTGAAGAGTTGGAACTGACGAGCTGAACCATATTGATAACTCACCGTGACTCGGACATCAAAGCACTCGCGCTCGTCAAAAGGGCATTTTGATGATCCGCATTGTAAGCTCTCGCGTACGCTACATTATCCAAGACTTCTTCTCCATTCAACCCGTACCTCTCTGCTACAGCCAGGAGACGAACAGGTCGAAATGTTCCTTCCGTATCAATGTAAAGACATTTCCCTTCGCCGCCTCCCATGCTCACAGGTAACTGACATGTAACGGCGAGTGTATGACAGATTTGTGATTTTCCTGTCCTAAATTCACCAAAGAGTTCCGTGATTGCACCGGTCTCGATGCCCCCTGCGATCAGAATACAATCTTCATTTAACGCATATAGCAAGTCAACTAATCACACTCACCACCAAGAAGGGCGTCAAGCTGTTTGGAGCCTGTAGTAATATGAACGAGCTCCGATCGACGGGCGTGAACTTCGGTGGCACTTTGGAATCCTAGAGGAACAATTTTCTGGGCTATGAAATGACATCGCTCAACGATGGCATCAGTCAGTGAGGAATTGAGGCAGACCCTCCGCGATAATCTTGTCCGCCTTTTGATCAGAGATGCCTTTTATCGTGATCAAGACCTTCTTGGGAGTGAATGCAACCGCCTCGACCGTGTTTAGGCCCGCCTCTGCGAGTTTCTTGATGTCGTTCGGGTGGATTCCGGCTTCCTGCAGTTTGTTGACGAGAAGTGGGCCAGTCTGCTGGTACTGTTCATCTCCTTCATTTCCTGGATCCTGAGAGCCTTGAGAGGGTTGAGACATTATAAATGTTGTTGGTTGGAGTACCAAAGGTTTGGTTGAAACGGTCGACGCGAGCTTTGATTAGCATCACGTGTGCGCGTACTCAATTGTACTGAACATAAATTGCAGCAAAAATGAAATTCTGAGAACGATGGATGATTTACGCATGTAATAGGTTTTTATCAACTAATGGTAGGGGAGCAATAGGAACATCTTTTCCAAGCGTCCGTTCAAAAAAATCTACCGCTTTCACGTCCAAAACAATGCGTTGCCATTTCAGGGCCTCGTAGACGGTGAGTTTGTCGGAGGAAATTAGCTTCACCATGGGAATGTTCCCAATCGCCCTTTCCAAGCCTACAGGTAATTGTTCCTCGCCTGTCACAAATAGAGTTTTCCTCAGACCCAAAGAGTCGATTTTCTGCGCCAGATGTTTTGTCTTGCCATTCGGCCAATCCAAGCTTGTCACGACGCCCAGCCGACGCTCCTTCATTTTCACGCTCAGAACCACTCGCATCCCCATCTGAATAACCTTCCTTGGTAGCTTAGTACTGAAATCGCGTGGCTTTGGACCAAACGCGACACCCCCTCCAACGAGCATCGGACTCTGACCGTCGCCCAAGCGTGCTTTGCCAGAGCCCTTTTGTGGTCGGATTTTGATGCCTGAACCGCGTACCTCTCCACGAGTCTTTGTATTGGCAGATCCTTGCCTTAGGGAATCACGATGGTGAACCACACATAGGTGCAGGATGTCCCGGCGGATAGGATGATTGAAAACGGTTGGGTTAAGGACTACGATGTTGTCACGGGCCAATGGATCTGCTTTGTGACATTTGAGGGGTTGAGTAAGAGAAAGACACATAGGCTCAAGAAGTGGCAGAGCTATGTAGTAGTGAAAATACGATACATGGCCAGAGGGCAGTGTTCCGCACCTGTTTTGGTGGAGGGAAGCGGCGTCGAAGTAGTGTTATGTGACACACGACCTATGGAGGACACAGACTTCGACCCTAGAAACCGTAAGGCCAGCCGTGGGGACTAGGCTATATGAGCATCAACCATTACAACTGTAGCGTGAGTAACGTACGTTTCTTGCTACTCTTTGCATCAGAGTTACCTACAATGTGCAGGTGAGCTGGCAAGTCAGAGTCGGCTCGGATGGTTAGTCAGCAAGGCACCGGCATTCTCCGTAAAACTAGGCAGCTCTCAAGCCACCCTTCGACTCGTCTACCAACCCCAACGAGCTCAAGACCAAGGCAAGCATTCTTGATCTGCTGCTCTGTCTCATCGCGTAACTGTATTGGCAGGCTCACCATATTGCAATGGCCTCAACTGTGAAGGCCGTCCAGACATTCGGAAAAAAGAAGGCATGGTAGAGCTTTTTGTCAGTTTCGCTAATTGAATCATGACCGCTATTAGACCGCAACTGCAGTTGCTCACGCAAAAGAGGGCCGTGGCCTAATCCGCATCAATGGCTCACCTATTCACCTGGTTCAGCCCGAAATTTTACGCCTAAAGATCTATGAACCCGTTCTTGTGGCTGGGGAAGAGGCATTTGAACCCCTTGATATCAGAGTGCGTGTGAAGGGAGGAGGACACATATCACAAGTATATGCCATCCGCCAGGCCATTGCAAAAGCTCTTGTTGCATACTATGCAAAGTACCTCGATGCATACAACGCAATGGAACTGAAGAAAAAATTGGTGGCATATGACCGTACGCTGTTGATAGCAGACCCTAGACGGATGGAGCCCAAGAAGTTCGGGGGCCATGGTGCCCGTGCGCGTAGACAGAAGAGGTACGAGAGTCTGATTATCATTGTCAAAGTTACTCTAATCTCTTCCCAACAGTTACCGTTAAGCAACAATTCTGGTCCTATGTTTTACAATGCCATGTTTTATCCCATCTCCTATCATGCCATCATGCATATTAAAACATCGTTCAGCCTTATACATGGTCAAAGCAATTGCAATAGTACTATCTGGTGGCAGTTCCTCTACATCACCCGCTACGTCGAGCGCCTCTATGAGTTTCGAGAGCTGTGGGACTTTAGCACGTCAGTCGAAGTTTATCATTGACACACCCACCCATATCCTCTTGGTATCGTTGTACTTGTACAAAAACATGAGCTCGCAAGGTCGAAAGTTATGAAGTTAGTACCGCCCGGCGACAGATGACGCTTCCTCTGCGGATCACGTGCTGTACAATGAGTACCAACTACGACTTATATCAAGTCTTCGCATTCTAATGACAGATACTTTACCGTCCTCTCAAGCTGACTCGGATACTCCAAAAATCTTTCTGAGGCCAGATGGCACAAATTGGCAGATCTTTGTCGAGGCAGGCGGGATACCTGGGGGTTTCAAGCTCAGGAGACTCCTGAAGGTATGTTTTCGTCGTGAATGGGGCGAAGCCATCCTCATAGATGAACTTTATAGAAAGTGGGAGCCGCTGTATGTTCAGACCCACGGCAGTCGGAGGTAATCCTGGTGGACTCCAGTACCAATGAAGGTCGACTGTTCATTCGTGACTGGGGAACGGACGACAATAAGGTTGTGCTAGAGTATTCCTGGGTCAATGGTTGCATTTCTGAGGGGCGAGTTCTGGATGGGAGCCATAATTGGGGAGGATTTCTTACTCACGACGATGGTCTTCCGATCGTGAAGGTGGAACCAGACCATATACCAAAGTCAGTCCTGATATTATACACTACCATTCTGTATACTGCTCACCTATGATAAGAAGTCCTCTTCCTACACCCCGGGAGACACCTGAAGAAACTACTACACTACCTCTTGATGGGCAGAGCATACGGCAATTTGTTCCGACCTCTGCAACAGCGACACCACTGACAACAATGATGCAATTCCCGAATCCAGCCGCCGCGCTTAGTACGACTGCTTTAAATCACCAATACACCGAAATGCAGCAAATCTCCGATCATATTGCTCCCTCCCAATTCCCGACCGTACAACCCATGATCCAGCCGGGTCCCCCTCCGCCTCAAGCTTACTCGATGGATCAGGTCCGCGCTATGTTGGATTTCTTGAATCAGCAGTCCGATCCTCGGCTTGGTGCTCAATATACGCCTCTAGCAGTGGCTGCTGCTATGACTGGGGCGACAGGGGCTTGGCCCTGGGGCTTACTCCCCGATCAGAATGTACCAACAGATCCGCTGCAAATGTTGAACTCTCAGGGACATCATGTAGACCCCTCTTCCCTTTCAACCGTCTTCAGCCCGAGCATCAGTCACCCAGCGCAGGCGACCCATTCGCAATACCAAGGTGTCCAACGGTCCCCTACCCTCACAGCTTCAACCCGTCGTAAATCTCCTGCCGGTTCACTGTCACCATCCAATTCCCGAACATCGAAAAGCAGAGCCATGTCATCAGGTTATACGCCCTCCTCGGCTGAATCTTCGTCCATTTCTCGTCGCACGAATCCGTTGCAACAGCCTTGCCCCAAGAATACACTTTTTACAACTGAGACAGGCAGACAGTTGTCATTTTTTATCCAGGTAGATTTGAACGAACGTAGAATGACTATGAATGCGATCAAGGTTCGAATTCCTATCATATTCGTTTACATATAATCTGACAGACAGCAGAATAACGGGGGTATAACTAGCAAGGATCAGACAACTGCTGACTATGCAATCCTGTATTCTCGATCATCCACGTTCAAGGATCTTTGTCGATCAGCTCGTGCCGCAGGCAAACCGGCCGTCAGTGCTGCGTTCGTTCATGAATGTGTGCGGGAGAATACAGTATTGGATCCGACACCATACTTATTTCCCTTGCCTCTCTCCCCACACGGAAAAAGAAAATGGCCAGACATTCAGTCTAATGAACCATCTGAAGACAAGACCCGAGCGAAAAAGTCGAGGAAAAAAACAAGTCAAGTTGACCAAAGGAGGGAGATGAAAGAAGTCGATTCACCAGTGTTCAAAATAAAGCACGAAGAAGAGGACAAGTCATCAGTATTACAGATGACACCTCTCGATGACGATTGGACCAAACACCGCTCGCCTACCCCTCCGCCAGCTCATCCCCATGTACATATGGCTGGCAAAGGGATCAAATATACAGAGCAAGAAAGGGCTTATGCGCTGCAATATGTAGATGTGCTGCTCGAACGCGATCACCAGATGTCGACTAATATGATAGCTGGAAAACTTTTCAGGAAGGTCAGTACACATTGTAATCATTGTCCTTGGATTCCTGATCAACCGCTATAGATACCTATCCACCCCATTGGGTCTTGGCAATCTTTTATCGTTCGAACGATAAGAGACGACGTAGAATCGATCCGTAAAAGGAAGAGCATTGCATACCGAAAAGCCCAGAGAGCTGCCCAGGAACATCAGAAGACAGTGAAAACTGAGCAGAGCCAAGACCAGGGCTTGGACAAGGGAATATCATCCTCCAGTCGCCCGCCGGACCCAGTTGGCGATCAAGACAACGCCCGGAAAGAACAGGATCTACAGACTATATCTCGTTTCTTTGCGACACGCCCAGAAGAGGAGGAGGAAGACGATGCTGATGTTTGGGCAGCTCTAACTAGTCAGGTAAGACTAAGTGACTGCGTGCCGCCGAATGCTTCCTCATTACAACGCAGGCCACATGTCAGACAACCCCAAGCTGGGAAGAATTCTACACTGAGCATCATGGAGAAGTGAATGCGCGTTTCAACGAATTGATCATTCCCATGCCGCGGAACACTCCTGCGGGGTACAACTAGTGGTTTTGACTGTTGTGCATACCTTAAGTTATCAATGCTTGTAGACAGTAGCAATTCATCAGGCCCGAAATTCTTCTTACTATATCCTGGTTGCCAAACGCCCTAAATTCATATCCACCTTTCACTCAGCCGCCTCTACAAGGGGTTTCAAAGGTTGCTTGAAGAACTTTCTCCGTTTTTCCTCTCGTGTTTCTCCTTTCTCACCAGCAAGTTGTCCGGAGTAATCGAAAGTCCCCATTGCTGCACCAAGTACAACGCAAGAACCAACAGCCATGGGAAGTGAACGCGCTAGCAACAAACTTTGAGGAGGAACTTGGTGTTCAATAGTGCTTGTGCTTACCTCGTAGTCCTGCTAGAAACCCAGCCGCACATGCGCCGGCTGCACCGTTTACAGCGTCGTCAGTTCGCCGTTGATTGGCTACAATTGACTCCGTCAAGGCGAACGTAGCACCCATGGCAGCTGAAACCTGGAACATGAGATCGTGGCTATGGAAGGGAAAGTATTTGAGCGCACCAAAAAAACCTATGGTGCCTCCCGTTCTTGTCACGAAACCCATAGCACCATGTGAATGAGTGGAAAGAGCATTCTGGATAGTGCTGACAAATGCGCCGATAGCACCAGCTTGTAGCCCGACGAGAGAGGCATATTTGAGGGACGGTTTGTGATCGTAGGGTGGTCTGTCTGGCGACAGGGAGTCGGACATAGTGGAAGTTGGTGGTTGTGTATTGTTTACGCTTCCACTCATGGTTGAACAGATCGCCTCGGTCAAAGTCCCTTGGTTCAAGGACCCAACAACACCTCCGACTTTCTCCCTCACGACGAAGATTCGCGTTCGTATTCTACAGCTTGCCCGACGTTCAATGTGATTCAAAGTCTCTCGTGTTTTCCAGTCCAACAGTCCCAATGCGTCTCCCTTTCGGACAATTGCATGTTTTCCATGGTCGAACGATTCCTTACAAACTCTCTGGAGTGGCAATCTGTATACTTCAGACTCACTGGCCCACTGGGAGCAAATGATTTCAGACTTCTCAGATGCTGTTGCTGTTGGAAGTCTCCGTAAAGCGTACATATTCTTCACGAGGAGACCTAAAAATCCTATCTGTGTGGGTTTGCCTCAAGTAGGTCGCTTTTCTGTCTTTCGTGTCATGAGTGACCAACATCTCCGGTTGAGGATGAAGCAACCCTCAAAGCTCTCCCCACAGATGCTGTGAATGTCGCTTGGACCTTGGATCCGAACTCACCCTTCGAGCCACTACTGATATTTTCACACTCGAACCTTTTGTATGTATACAACGTGAAGAGGAAGGGGATATGTAGTTATCTACGGGGGCATGGCGGGGTACGGTGCTTCTTTGACTTTCTTGAATTGATTATTCTATATACATATACAGGCTATAACTGCCATCGCTGTGCATCCCATCACTGTCAATCTTTTTTGCACGACGTCGAGAGATTACTCGACACGTATATATGACCTGACGCTCCCCCCTCAAGATGGCCCGTCGAATCCTCATTGGCCCCCAGGTACAGAAAGCAGTCGCGCGGGCGCTGCGCACGGGCTACATATGACAGAAGCTGAGGGTAGCGGAAATGGTCGCTGCATAATTGTATTGATGGGTGGACGCTCAGGAGGGCATCAAGCTGCCGTACTCGGGGCAGTGAGTCAGCGGTCATCTTGATGTTATGATAATACCGACAAACTATCCAATGAAGGCTTTTCACCCACAGCTTCCAGTACTTGCCACATGTGGTGTCAGTCTTTTGACGTTGTTCCTTCTGCAGCAATCGCTGAGACCTTGGCAGCTCGACCGAACTGTGAAAATCTGGTTTGTTCCACCGGCGTCCAAACTTCTACTCACCCGCGAGGACAAACCATTATTCAGCAGCAGCAAGATCCACAAGGCTCGCGTACTATCCGTCTCATGGTGGGCCATCGCTCTCCGACCTATATTTTCCTTCACTTTCTGATCGTCCGTACAGGTTAGATCACGACCTTTTACTGACCCATAGTGCACCAGCCCTAATGAGGCAACATATAGACAATAAGGAATCCAAAGAGACGTTTCTGGAGCCCGGTCAACTGACAATTTGGCGGTGGCTTGCTACCCATCGCTTTTTCCCGCCTCATTCGGGTATCGAACGTCAAAATGTTTTGCGTGGGTGCGCATCTGTAAGCAGTACCTTCATCCTATCATATTGGATCCTAATCCATCCTTTAGGATTATCAAGAGAGTGGTGAGTCCATTATCTCGTTAGGTGGTATTTTGAATCATCTTTCATTAGCATCTTTCAAAATAATATCTATATATTCCTTTCCGGAGACTGCTACACAATACATCACCCCGACTTTACATGTTTATCAATCTCCAACTCATGATCCAGTCGTTCTCTTCGCATACCCAAATTCAACCCTCATCTCAATGATGAACGTAATTCACTTGCAGCCTCGCAAACCGCCCCCCTTTCCACTGGATTCTGAGGGAGAACGCTTAGCAGATACAACAGAACAGATGCACCTAGATGAACAAAGAGGTTTGTCTAGGATCGAGGGTTCCCCACCGATCCCGACATGGGAGCTACGGACCATTTCCTCTTCCAACACGTCAGCACAAACAGATGACTTGTCCGAAACGTTAATGGCATGTGCCATGGGAATGGGTGGCCAAATTATCATAGCCGTTGGTGTAAGAGGAAGTATCTGGATATGGAAAGATTTGAGGGAGGCATCTGACTAGAATTTATGATGATGTCTAATAATCTTCTTACTTATACCTCCACGAGTGTTGTTGGATGAGGTCCTAAAAGGTTAGGCAGCGGGTGCAAGTCAATGAGTGCCAGTTCTATATATAGCCTGAAATGAAAAAGTAGCAATGCAGTGACTGCAGTGTTTTCACACAAAATGTCTGATCCACGGTTTGCCCGACTCAAGTCGGATCCTCGCTTTCGTCGTCCTCGCAAGAAACAGTCTAAGGTCGTGATAGATGACCGCTTCAAACACGTTCTTATTGCCTCAAAGGTGGACAAAAAGGTCAAATCAGGTATTCACTTTTTTGTACGCAAAGATCTACATTCATTTGTTGGTAGGCGGGGTGGACAAGTATGGCCGTCCTGTATCGGAAGACAATGACAAAGACAATTTGAGGCGCTTTTATCGCCTTGAGAGCGAAGAAGAGACTCGAGTTGCTCCAGACTACGCTCGTGGCGAAGTCCTTCTCGAGTCTTCAGATGAAGAAGGAGACATCCAGGACGATAGCGACTCAGGAGGGGTCGTTTCTATTGGGCATCATCATTCTCAACCTATCCTCGTCACTGGCGACGCCGCCGCCGCCGAGATTGACCTAGACGAGTCAAGTTTTGCAGATCTCGACGCACAGGCAGTTGCTTATAATGAATCTCATCCCGAAATACAGCAAGCACAAATAAAACCAACCCATCGCCTTGCTGTTGTAAATCTTGACTGGGATCATGTTCGCGCCAGTCATCTCTACAAAATCTGTTCTTCTGTCGTATCCCCAACTGCGTTGCCACCATTCAGTGCCACTCATGCATCCGAAGGGCAAATTTTGTCGAAGCGAAAGTCTAACAATCTGATTCGGAGGAAGATTGTGAGTGTTCGCGTATATCCGAGCAAATTTGGGCAAGAGAGGATGGCTCGTGAAGAGAAAGAGGGACCACCGCCAGAGATTTTCAGAAAGAAACTCGATGCAGAGGAAGAAATCACTCCCCAGAGTGTATATGAAGTTGGTGACGGGAACGACTATGACGAAGATGCTCTCAGGAAGTATCAACTGGAACGTCTTCGGTACGCCTGAACATCACAGATTTACTTTATCCTTCGGGTTAACAATATCGACAGATACTACTATGCAATTATCACCTGCGATACCGTGGATACTGCCATGCATATACACACCGAACTAGAAGGCGCAGAGCTAGAGCGTTCTGCGAATGTTTTCGATCTTAGTTTTGTTCCTGACGATATGACTTTTGATGATTTTTGCAGGTCTGTTCCGCTATAGTCTTTCCGATGTTTTGTAACTAATGAACTACAGAGACGAAGCGACTGCCGATTCCAATGTTGAATTTAAGGCTGTCGATTTTGTTACTGATGTGAGCAATTTCTTGTCAATCTCACGGCCTGATGGGTGATCGAATCTGTATGTAGGCCCTTCGTCATTCCAAAGTCAAGTTGACTTGGGACGACGATGATCCTGAGCGTAACCGGATCACACGGCGGACCCTTACCAAAGCTGAAATCGAGGGATCTGATTTCAAGGCCCTTCTTGCGTCACCATCATCTGATTCAGATTCAGAGGCAGGCGTACCCAATGTCTCTCGTAGAAGCAAAGAAAATGCAATAAAGGCATCGCGACGGAGACTCCGTACACTGTTGCTCGGAGGAGACGACGAATTGCCGGAAGGGTGGAGTGGTAACGCCAATGAACAGGGAGATGTTGACATGGAAATCACCTTCACCCCTGGATTGAGTGAGAGGAAGGACCACGATGAATCCACGCTTGACAAGTATCAGCGGAAGATAAGGGAAAAGAAAAAGAAAAAGCAAGGGAAAGCGAAAGAGAGGACTCTCGAGGGACTGAGCCATGACTCGCAGGATGAATTCTTCGATGGAAGGAAAGATAGATATGAGTCGGATCGGACATCCAAGCCATCGGCGCCGCCAGACAGTGCTCAAAAGCCGCAGATGTTAGCAGGCTCTGTGTCTCGACCGCTTTCGACTCCTGAAGAACTCAAGCTTCTCGTGGCATCTGATACTCTCGACGCAGAACCAAAACACTTCAATATCAAATCAGTTTTGAAGGCCGAGAAAGACTCGGCGCGGAAGAGGAAGAACAGGAAGAAATCAGGAAATCAGGATGACCATGAACTCCAAGACGATTTCTCGATTGATGTTAAGGATCTTCGATTCAAGGCTCTTCACGATGATCACCAGTATGCGATCGATCCCAGCAATCCGCAGTACGTGTTCGTTATCTCCCCTCTACGTCTGTTGGCTGAGCATACATTTTCCCATAGATTCATGAAAACAAAAAGCATGACTGCTCTACTCGAAGAACGATCAAGGCGACAAAAGGAATTGCGCGTTGTCGACTTGGGAGACGTCACGGTCCGAGAGCCTACTGGGAATGCAGGAAGGAGTTTGACAAGCTTGGTAGAAAGCGTGAAGAGAAAAAGTGCGACTCTCCCACCACGAGGAGCAGGCAAGCGAAGAAAACTGTGATTCTAGCTTATGGAGACCCAGTCCCATCCACTTGGACAGAACACTTGTGTGCGAGCGCTTGCGTATTCATGCATTCATGGTCGAAAAGACTGGTACGTATTGCATCCTTCGAAAGACCTGGATAATCAAGACAATTACATGCACCACTTTCTAATTCCCCAATGCTGAAACTTGTCGTACACCGGTTACCGACCAGGAGGACTAAAATCTCACGATATTTTGGCCTTCGAAAAGTCCAACTCGGGATGAGCCGCTTGGAATTTCTTAAGAGCCTTTTAACACAGTCAGAGAGTCACGTTTTCCGAGACGGCAGAGAGTTACCTCCATTTTTTTCATCTCATCCGATGTAGGTTTACCCATTTGCTTCCCATCGGATAAGCACGAGCAGCAAATTATAGGTTGGAAATCACCTTCTGTTGGTTGTCAAACTGGAAGGATCGTTTGATTTTAG
>QFEU01004791.1:0-11254 GCA_003316345.1 Tricholoma terreum | reverse complement strand
GAAGTCGCACGCTGTTGTCGACTCGGGTGCCATACTCGCGTTTCCGTTTGTGGGTGATGCGGCGGCTGTGTCAGCAGTTGCAGGCTTCTTTTTCGAGGTGTTCTTCTGATTTCCAGGGCCAGGCATGGTGTGGGCTGGCGGTGTTTCTATAGTACGGTGATACGGTTGACAGAATGCGGTTTTACGGTGGACGGTGGACGGATTTACGGTGACAGAGTAATCAAAACTAGACAGAAGCTCGAGAATAGGTGAAAAAGGCCCGAGAAAGCTGAGAAAATCCCGAGAAAAGCAGCTAGTGGTGTGTTAAAGCAAGAAGGACACTCTCATCACCAAGATGGAGTAGGCCCAGGTGCCTACTAGCTGTGGCCAGGCAACGCGATCGTGTAGCAATGCTGATCTGGCTCTGTACATGTGACTAGCTACTGTTCTACCAACAAGGTCACGTGATCACCTGGAGTGGTGCCTCACACCACTCCAGCGCTGAGCTGGCCCCTCCCACAGGTGTCTTTGCATCCAATTACTCTAGGTGAGTTGCATGCCAGCAAAACAATTACATTGCTCCAGCAACTTCCAGGGCTATCCATTTTGAAAACCAACCACACAAGTTTGCCATCGCATTGACATCCACCCGCATGCACGGTGCCGAGGCTGGTGGACACTTTTACAACTCAAAGTATGGCATCAGAATCCAAGGAGCAGCAAATACACTTGTGGTTTGGGTTCCTTCTGAACCACATGGCATGAGCCTTCAAGATTTCTTGCCAAAAGAGAAGGATCCTGAGTTTTCACAGCGAGGGCTTGCCTTCGTCACATTGCCCCGACTCAAAGCTGTTTGGGAGAAGTACAAGCAAAATATAATTGGGCACAGCGAGGCATGGGAAATGCTGTATGGAAATGATGCCCAGGGAGATGAGATCTTTGGGTGATGGAATGGTTGCAATGAATTTCAAAAGGGGTTAGTTTCAGTAGCAGAAATAGAAGCGACATGTAGTTTTGCTCCCTTGCAATATATTCCCATGACTTTAGTAGTGGGTTTTAGTGGTCGATGAAATGCAAGATCGTAATAGCCCAATGCAAACCAGCTGATAAATCACCTGATTTAGATTGGTAAGAAATTTGTCTCACTCTTATCATCATGTCCACCGCTCGCATTCTTGGTAAATCAGTACTGGCCATCTTCGACAATGAGGAATCTACTTGCAGAATTTCTCAGCGCTTTGCTTGTCTGTTAAAGATCCCTGAGTCGACGGAACCGATGCATGCACCAATAAGAACGAAGACAGAACAATTGAAACAGTCACTGAGTCAGTACACCACCTCCTTCTCATGCCACCATATCCTTCACTAGAGTCACTGCAACAGCCAAGATCAAGTTATTGATTTCCTTTGCTGATGATGGTTTTGGAGATGAAGGGAGTACATCAAGTTGTTTGCACTATATAGTCGACTTTTGGGGGCAATGGCTTATGTCAGTTGTCTCAAAATGTTCAGGTCAGTGTCATGTGGCTGTCTATTATACATAATTGCTAGATGATCTGCTGAAGACATGAGATGAACTCATGTCGTCACGACATGAGCTGGCCAATGCCTCCAGTGAGATCACCCGTTTTTGATGACAAGTCTCAGATGAGTTTCCATAGTGGCAGTTCAACAGGCTTGCAAGCCATCTGGCCCAGCCACATAACAAGTCTTTTTTGAGTTCATTAACTTCTGTAAATCTTTCAGTGCATCTCTGTCTTTTCTCTCTTTTTGCAATTCTTTCAGTCTGGTATAGGATCTCTCGGCATTGGCGCTTTCAGGGAGGGGCAATGGACAGACGATTTGATGCAACCAGCATATGTGACACTGGTTCATCACTGTCACCATCTGACTCGGTTTCAAATTTGCTGCTCTCATCAGATGAATTTCTGACTGCTTCTGCCCATGTCTGCACATTTATGATCTGGAGTCGACTCAGCTCTGGAGCAATGTGGCTGGTTTCTGGTCTGGTATTCTTGCCTTTAACAAATATGTTTTGCATCATGGCAATCCGTGGATTGGTACTGATTTATTGGTGAGTAATGCAACAAAACTGTGACAAGTACTAATGCTCACAAAGTTTCAGCTTCTATTTTGGATGTTTCTCGCTCTTGAGCTTCCTTTCTCCTCCTTTCCTGTGTGCAACTTGAGTTCTTGTTGTACCCCAATGCCTGGTTTGCCTCTGCCTTGCTCCATTCTTTTGAATCCTTGGGACTCATCATCTGCTTGAAAACATTTGGAGCATCCCAAGATTTGGCTTCCTCATGCAGAGCTGACAGATTGGCCTCCAATTCATCTCCCTTGAGCTCTGCAAGACTTTCATCATCTGACCACTGATCATCCTTGTAATCCTATTCACCATCGGATGGATCACAGTCAACACCTTCTTCATATCCAAAGTCTGAGTCCGACTCCCCTGAATCTGTTTCAAGTTCAAGTTCCTCACTTTTATCATGCCGACTGCTTCTGGCTTTTGCAAGGTTGTGTTTCTGATATGCTTTGGCCATGGATGCACAGTACTAGTACTAGTAGAACTCAATCCATGTCAAAAATTTACACTATTTACCCATTAACCTAAAATGTGCTAGCCAATGTCTTGAAAGTTGTGTCTGACTGCATGGCAGAGCCTTTTTAGGGCTAGTTTTTTTTTTTTTGGCACAGCCAGATTGGCGGTTGCACACAAGTAGTGGTGCATAAATGATCGGCACCATAGTACAAGCAGATGTAGTTTACAACATGCCCTTATCTATCACCAGCTCAAACTACCATTCAAATACAGCCTCATAACCCATTTCCTGAATGCCATGGATATTCACGATAGCTTGCAAAATCACCATCAGCATCAACAAACCAAAAACAAAGCCTATATCATAATACCCCTTCATTACCTCATCCCTCTGTCCTCTACACTCTGCCACCAGAGTAAAGTGGTAAGATAGATAGGCAAGATCACACTGTGGGGTTCTGTGACGATTGCAATGAACTTGATTTGGATGTGTACTGCAGCATCGGAGCCGAATGAAACATTCTAGTCTATTATCTAGTGGTCCAGAAATGCCAATAACTGATATTTTGAGGAGAAAGTAATATAAACGAGAGGAACAGGAATCACACAATAGAAATGAGTAAGGAATATTTCTTGCTGAGAGAGACATACAGGAAAGTCTGGATTTGAAGATACACATATGGTATTGCCCACACAGCTACCAATAGAGGGACTCAGGTGTGGTGGGAGAGGTGAACCTGATGAATTCAAATATCAATTGAGTATTGAGTTATGAGCCAGGGAAAACCTTTGTTACCTTTGTTACTGGAAACCTATCCCGTAATCGGGGATAGATAACACTAAAATACAAAGAAAGAAAAGGACTAATATAACACTCACTATCGGATCACCAATGTGACAAGACAACAACATGGTATTAGAGGAGTAAACGAGAATACAAGGGTAAGGGACAAGTGGAGTATATGGGGGAAGGGAAGAATGGGGAAAAGCTATACAATGCATGTTTAATATGATCAGTTTGAACTGTGTACAAATAAGTATCAATGATGTGTATGTAAGCCAGGCTTACACCCCCCCACTGTTAGAAAAGTGTCCAGGTCACCAAATCCAAGAACAAAAAATCAGATGAATCGTAAGATCAAAACCCAGAAATAAAATGGAAAGGGAAAAAAAAAATCAACTCAACATCAACCAAATGATGGGTGCATTAAAAAACCCAGTGGGAAAAAGCTACTGCATTCCCTCTGCCTTACGAGACCGCCAAACATCCAATGCTTCGCAATCCATGAGTTCTCATTGAGGAAGCCACAGATTGTCGCTTTCGGGGTATCCAGCCCACCTTACCAGGTACTGGTAACCATGACCTCTCTTTCTTTTGTCGACAATTTTCTCGATGTGGTATTCCTCCATCCCATTCCCAGTCAGTACAGGTCCAGGTCGTTCATGTTCACGAGAGGGAAAAAGTGTTGCATTGTTTTCGATATGTTGTTTAAGCAGTGAGGCATGGAAACTCGGGCATGCATCAGGTGAATTAGGGAGGTGTAATCTGTAGGAGGAGGGACCAGGGAACACTTTGGTGACAGTGAAAGGGCCATCCCATCAGGGAGAGAATTTGGCAACACGAGATTTATTGCTAGCTTTATACTCTCGATGTTGGTGCAGCATAGCAAGCATGACTTCATCTTCTACAGCATACGTGTCCTCGGGACCTCGGGACTTGTTCGCATAGAACACTTGTAGTATTTTCGCACCTAACAAGGTGTCTTTTGCTTCAGCGACATCACTCTTGATTTGGGAGATAATACTGCAGGTGATCACTTCCGCCGAAGCAGGCTCCTCAATGACATTTGGAACTAGAGGAGGAATTATACAAGGGCATCATCCCATGCGGATTTGGAATCCTGAGAAACCAGTAGATGCATTAATCGAGTTCATCATGTTGAACTGAATGATAGGCAACACGTGAACCCAGCCCCTCTGGTTTCATTCTACATGGAATCAGATGCATTGATTCAGGGTTTTGTTGGTTTGCTCACTAGCACCATCTGTCTGTGGATGGTAAGCTGTGGACATTTTCAGGTGGACACCTGTCAACTCATGCAGAGCTTTCCAGAATTTAGACACGAAAGGTTTATCGCGATCCGTGATCAATTCCAAAGGCAGTCCGTTTTCACAGTACCACTCGTTAAAGAAAATCAAGGCTAGTTTCAGTGCAGAAATATCTGTTCAAGTGGGGATCAGTCAGACATCCGAACCCAGGTGGTCCGTAACAGTCAAGACACAGTCATATCCCTCATCTTCAGGCAAGGGTCCCACAAAATCCAAGCATACAGAGTCCCCTCTAGATTCAGGGATCGGCAGCGGGTGTAGTGGTCCTTTTGGTTTTGAAGTTGAACTTTTGTTGCGTTGGCAATCAGTGCAGGCTGGGACATAGGCCTTTTCCATATCCCTGCGCATGTTAGGCCAGTAGTAACAATCACATATGCTTGTGTAGGACTTATCAGCCCCGAAGTGTCCGAGAGAGTCATGAGTGAGGCGGAACAGGTCCTCGCAGAGTGTGCCAAAGCAAGGGATCACGAGACAATCTCCAATGTACCAAAGCCCGTTTTCAAATCGAATACCGGGGATACTCTCATCTGCAACTGAGAGCTTCTGACAAAAATCATCATTTGCATACCCCAAGCGCACATCACATAAGAAATATTCATCGGCAGAAATATTCAAAACTGCGTTGCAAGAACTATCGATCTTTAGCCAGTTATCCCAGTGTAAAGGTGAGTTGGCAACGTCCACATCTTCAGAGTCTTCCTCACGTGCATCGCAAGGTAGACGTGAAAGGGCATCTGCCACCATGTTATCTTCACCACGAATGTAGTGAATAGTCATGTTGAATTGGGACAGGTGCTCCATCCAACGGGCCTGTCATCGTGACAAGTCTTTTTGGGTATCAAAGTTTTCCAGAGTGCGGTGATCAGTGTATACAACAAATTGAGAACCTAGTAGATCTGATCACCATTTCTTAATGGCACGAACGACTGCCAGCATCTCTTTTTCGTGTACAGGGTAATTCTTTTGCGTGTCTTTCAACTGCATAGAGTCAAAAGCAACAGGCCGAGCTGTTTCCCATGTTGGGCCCCAGCTCAGTACCGCGCCCATGCGTCTGTCGCTAGTGTCGCATGTGACAAAGATCTTATTCTTGCCAGAATTCGCATGATCGATCACAGTCAAGCATTCCCTGCTGACAACCAGAGCCTTAATTGATTCAAAGGCATTTTGGTGTTCCATGTTCCAATGTGGGAAGCATTTTTCACAATCTTTCATAGTCAAAGGTGTTAACAGCACAATGTGTTCCGCCAAGTTAGGCAGGAAATTGGAAATGTACCGTACTAAGCCTAGGAAGCTCCGTACGTCGCTCGCGGAAGTAGGTACTGGCCAGTTCAAGATTTTATCTACTTTGGATGAGCACACTTCAATTCCCTCCTGAGAGATTCGGTGCCCAAGGAAGACCAGTTCTGCCAAGTAGAACTTAGACTTCTTAGCGTTGCAGTATAATTGGTCTCTTCTGCGTAGAGCACTCATAACTTGTTTGATGTGCTCATGGTGTAGTTCAATGGTGTCTGAGTAAATAATAATGTCGTCTAGATAGATGTGGCAAAAAATGCCTAGGAAAGGACGAAGACAAGCCGTCACGCATTGCTGATTGATGGGGGGTGAATTACGCAGCCCCTGTGGCATCGCAACCCATTCATACAGGCCCAAAGGGGTAGTGACTGCCATAAGATGTATACTCTCTGGTAGTGTTGCCTCAACCGGCTTGAGGCCTTTTAGTATTTTGCAAATAACCTGGCAGGGTGTGCTCCAAATGCTTAGGTTTGAGAGACGACCCATCGACTTTTAGGGTTGTGAATGTCTACAAATATTTTCAAAATATTATGTAATTTATTGGAATTGAAATTGCCCTTGACTGGTTTTTGCAAGCTGACTGGGCAAAAACCAGTCAAGGGCAATTTCAATTCCAATAAATTACATAATGTTCTGGGAAATATTTGTGGACATCCACAACCCTAAAAGTCAATGGGTCGTCTCTCAAACCTAAGCAATCGGAGTGCACCCTGCCAGGTTATTTGCAAAATACTAAAAGGCCTCAAGCCGGTTGAGACAACACTACTCTCTGGGTCCATCTTTGTGTGGAAGAAACTGTCAGTCATGTCCAGTTTGCTCCATATTTTGCCATGGCCAGCATCCGCTAGAATATCGTTGACGTGAGGCAGCGGGTGAGAATCAGTTATCGTGTTTTCATTCAGTTGCCGGAAGTCGTTAACCCAATGTGGCAGTACTGCATTATCCGCTTTTGGCACCAAGAAGGCAGGAGATGTGTGTTCCAAAGATGAAGGATGGATGCGTCCAGCATCTAAGTGTCGTTGAATCAGAATTCCCCAAGCTTCGCGGAATTTTCGTGGGCATGAGTAACTTCAAGTGGCAATAGTGTTGCTGGCATCTTTCAGATTAATTTTGCATAGCACTGTATCAGGCATTTCATCGACATGCGGAATTGGCTTGAATACATTCGCATACTTTTCATGAATTTCTAGGTTCAGTTTTTCCAACTGTTCGACCGCTGCTAGTTGTTCTATATGCCCACGTATGGTGGCAACAATGTCTATGCCTTTCACTGGTTCACAAGAGGCATCGACAGCCACTCGACACCATGCACACATTTCGTTCAACTCTTTCAGTAGCAGTTTTTGGTTCGTTACGTTCATCATGATGACTTCTCGCAATTTTACTATTGGCTTATGTACAGGTGGGGCTACAGGATGCAGGAGGTCAAACTTTGCAGTCATATCTATGGCAGTACCATCACGGACATTCACTGTGATGTTGTTATGGTGAAGGCAAGGAAGTCCAAGGATTATCGGGTGGCACAAACTAGGCACTATGAGTGCGCGGACATTACGAGCAGAATACCAATTATTACAGTCATGCAATTTCAGCTTCACCCAGTGTGTGAGTGAGATTTGAGAACTTGAATTCGAGCCGTTGCAAAAGGCGCCAGAGACAGGGAACGGTTTATGAAGTAAGCACAAAGACAAATGCAAGTGAGAGACAAGTTCTTGATCAATTAAAACTGGGCCAGAGCCATGGTCAATCAAAGCTGCAACAGGAATTCTAGAGATACAGGAAGGATCACAGCTTTTAATAGCGCAATTCCACACAAGGTGGGGTAAAAAGAAGGGTATGTGAGTGCTTACTGAGTCATTTGAGTCATGAGAGAGATCGCCATCACTCCCACCCAGGATTGATGATTTGTTGGGCAGGCAGACAGATGCCACAGGGTAAGCAGACATACCCATCACAGCCGCTACGGGCATTGTGCCAGGAGGGGCCATCAATTGTGCAGGGGCAGACGAGAAAAAGGTGCTAGAGGATGAGGACATGTTGGCAACGGAAGCGACGGATGATGATTGTTCATCACAAGGGATGGGCAACACAGGTAACTTGATACACTTCCTCGCTTCATTCACCGACGCCATCGTGCATTCTATATACCCATCACCTGTTGGGAACTCACAAGGATGCCCTTCAGGTAAATAAAAACTGTGGCACTTTTTACACCTGTTGTGGGTCTCAAGATATTTACGTTCTTGGTCCGTCAGCTTCGGGGGACAGGAGGAGAACGATGAAGGAGGGGGCATTTGCGTGTGAGAGGAGGTATTTGCTTGGGTTTGAGTGTTGGGAGCATGATGTGCAGCATCAGACAAGCCGACAGCAGAGCCAGATCGTTTCAGGCTGCACGCAGCCTCTTCAGCATCACGTCTATGAGTGTTACGGTCTTACATCAGTTTCTGATCAAGCTTGGTGAGAGTATCAATGAAAGACTGCAGCTTGGTCTCAGCCTTGAGAGTGTCTGAAGCTGTTTTAGCCATGACACCGGCATCAGTATCATCCATGGTCTCGTTCTCTTTATCAGACTCATCGTCGGAAGACAGGTGATTGTCTTTCCATTGGTTGAAAGCAGATGCAAGTTCTGGGGAGATGTTGGACTCAATCTGCATGCAAAGTTGGGCAGGGGACAGGTGGAACTGCGAATTCTTTAGAAGGAGATTGTTGCGACGTAACACATCGACAAATTCGGAGAACGCGGTCTTATTCTGTTTTGTAGAATGTACTTTCTGGGCCAGGTCCTGTTGCCATCGTTTCAGCAGCCAGCGAGCTCGGACCTTGGACATGAAGTCGAGGAATGAGAGGGAGGATAAGAGGTCCTGTTGTGACTGGTACCAGTCAGAGAACAGTGGGTCTTCGAATGAGTATATGATGTGGTCCACGAAATTCTTAGGATCGAGACCATCTTTATTCTGCAAGTACCCACGCACGTGATGTTCAAACCTGTGCAAGAGTTTGGGAGTCATCGTGCCTGCTGACACCATGGGGCGTTTTCCGTTGTTGAGGCTCAACACAGCAGTCGTACCAGCAGTGGACATGTTTGACATCAAGGAAGAGACGTGATATTTGTCGGATGAGGATGACGAGCTTCATTTATGAGGTGGTTTATCAGGCGGGGGTGTGGGGGAGGCAGGTGGCATTGCAGGGTTGGGTGTATGCACGTCAATTGAATCAACGAACGTGAGATAAGGGAGCTTGTTGATGTGGCGTCTGGGGTGGGATTGTTTGTAGCATTCGTTTTCCTTACCCTACTATGCGTTGTAAGGGAGGTGTTGACGAAAGGCTGGCGAGACAGGGTTTCTTTTAGTGCGCAGTGTTTTCGTAGTCTAATCAGACAAGGTCAACGTGGCATGCTACAAGAGTTGTCGTTGTCAAAAAAAAAGTGGAAACCTATCCTGTAATCAGGGATAGATAACACTAAAATACAAAGAAAGAAAAGGACTAATATAACACTCACTGTCAGATCACCAATGTGACAAGACAACAATGTGGTATTAGAGGAGTAAACGAGAATACAAGGGTAAGGGACAAGAGGAGTATATGGAGGAAGGGAAGAATGGGGAAAAGCTATACAATGCATGTTTAATATGATCAGTTTGAACTGTGTACAAATAAGTATCAATGATGTGTATATAAGCCAGGCTTACAGTTACAAGTATTCAGACTGGTCATCATTTACTGGACATATTGATACCAATGAGCTGGATGACCTGGGATCATTTACCGGAGAGCACATAGAACAAGAATGTAAATATTCACCTGTAGTACTGCATCTAGAAAACCAGGACTAGGCTCATCAGAGATGATGCTAGTTACGATTGAAGATGTTAGTACTAAATAGATGTCAATAATGTGTTTGTCTACTCTCTATTGATGTGTGTGTATTGGTTTTCCAGATGCACAG
The DNA here is from genome assembly GCA_003316345.1 of Tricholoma terreum. Lineage (NCBI taxonomy): Eukaryota > Fungi > Basidiomycota > Agaricomycetes > Agaricales > Tricholomataceae > Tricholoma > Tricholoma terreum. The sequence continues at coordinate 1,382 of QFEU01004791.1, read as the reverse complement.
TCATATGGTCTGCATGTTCAATCTGCCCCGTTATGTGCATGGCAACAATTTATAAACATGCATTTATAGTCAAAATTGAAGAGGAAGAAGCCATCGCCACCCTCAAGGAAGCAATCAAAGCACAAAAGACCCAAACCTTCTGTAACATCAATGCAGACTCCCTTACCTTATGGAATGCATCTGTTTCCTTCAATCAAGCCCTCAAAGAGAACATCAAGATGCTCAATCTGGTTGACAATGACATGTTGCAACCCCCTGAGATTCTTTTGAATCTTTTCCCATCTGGGCTGGGGATGAAGAGTGTACATATCATTGTAGACCATCCACCTCCTGGTGAGTTGTAACCACCTGCTGCTCTGATGCATCCTCATGAGTGCAGTAGCTATCATCCCATTATCTTTCCTTAAACTGCTCTGTTATGTGAAAGGTAAGCATTATAACCACGCATATCCAGTTGAAATTTGAAAGGAAAAATGGGTCACTGACCTCAAGGATTCTATAAAGGAGAGAACAAGTCAAACATTTTATAATGTCGATGCCAAGTCTCTTGTCCTGTAGAAAGCTTCCATTCCCCATGATCCAAACCTTGCAGACCATGTCAACAATTTATTCCTTGTTGATGATGATGGGTCTCCTCAGGTCTCCATGAGCCACCTGAATAACAAGCATCTCTTATCGTTATCACCAGTGCACAAGTTGTCCAAGGTGTTCTGGGAGCTCCTAATCAAAGAGCACATACATCTCATGGTCAAGCTGCCGCCAGTCTGACCGACCACTAAAGAATGGGAGAGAAGGATGACATCATTACAGCATTAAAGACTAGTTTGTCTCTCTCCGATATGACTATTCAAGTTCCCTTCTGATGCTGTACAGATCATAATGAAGCTGTCAAAAAAGCTCTGAATGTGAAGTCCTCATTGGAATCAGCCAAATCCAAAGAATATAAAGTGTATCAACAAAATTTGCCTATTTATGATGGTCGTTATGATGCCAAAAAACTCTTTGATACAACAGCGCCTCCAATCCAATTGTTCCACCCTGTCTTTGGCCACTTCCTTGATGATCTATTGAACACTTTGCTGGTGTCTCCCAAAATCACAAAGACCACTGTTGGCTATATGTGAGCCTTGTCAGCAGCTTACAATCATGAAGCAAATCGCAAGACCATCCAATACTTTACACTCCCCCAGGTGTTCCGCACGGATTCCGCGGATTCTGTGCAGATTCCATGCAGATTCCGACCTTACCAGCAAAGGTGCACACGGATTCCATGTTAGTCCGCACAGATTCCATGTTAGTCCGTGCGGATTCCGTGCTAGTCCGCGCAGATTCCATGTGGAATAACTCACTTTTGTAATTTTTATGGCCATTACATAGCCATC
>QFEU01004783.1:0-16528 GCA_003316345.1 Tricholoma terreum | reverse complement strand
GAGGAAATGGTGGAACAATTTACTATTTTTGAACAGTTTTCTCCTGATATTTTCTGCAGGAAAAGGGATCATTTCCTCAGCTTTTTTTTTCCAGATTTTGACCTCACTCAATTATTTCCCCGCCCCTTGTGTAACACTAACCAGATCAATATCTGCATAGGCGTTCCACAGAAGCCGCACACAGGCAGTTATCGAAATGTAACACAAATTGGATCTGGCATACCGCACAGGTGTTCCACAGTGGCCACACATGAGCAGTTGTCCAAACGTAACATGATTTTTTTTTGGCATATATCAGAGTAACAACAAAAAGAAAGGAAGATTGTCTCGTTTGGGAACGGGACCGAACACATCGATGGTAATGTGGCAGGCCGCATATATGTGTCCTAGGTTCGTCATGTGTAATGGGGGCAGGGGAGGTAAGCAAGGGGGAACTAGGGTGAATGAGCGGTGAGCAGGGGGTGTCCTTCAGGTGTAGACGCCATGGTTGGTGCCGAGGCAGCATTGGGGGTGATGTGGTGGTGGCGGCGGGCTTAGGGTGGGCAACGGGGGCAGGGGGACAATGACTGTGTCATTTGGGTCGTCTAGTTAAGGCTTCTGGTGCTCCTGAATTTTTTTTGTGGTTAGTAGCAACTAAATGAAATAAAAAAAGAAAAAGAAAACTTACCTGTTGATTGGGCATGCTGCAGTGGTGCCTTCCTCATGGATGGGCCCATCGTAGTCCCCTCGTCCCCATGTTCCTGTTGCCCTCATCGTGCCCCTTGCTCACACCATTTCCCCTCCCGCCATTGTCGTCATGACCCCACCCTCGCCATTCTTGTTGTTGGCATTTTGCCTGGTCACTGTCCCCCCCTCTCAGTCCCTCCCCACTGTCTCATTGTTCTGCTGTCTCGTTGTCCCATTGTTCCGCTGTCTTGTTCTCTCATTTCTTGTCCTCTTGTTTTCTCGGTCTCCCATTGCCTCGTTGTGACATTGACCAGCCCATTGATGTTTCCTTCTTGCGATTCCTGTCCGTTACTGGGAGCCTCATGTCCCTTTTGGATGGGGTGGAGGTATGCATGGTCGTGGCTGGGCGTGGATCTTGCCATGTCATTCCATGTCGTTACCAGTAGTTTAGAACCTAAAAATTCAAGAAAAGTAATTAGTTAGTTACAGCCGTTCTCGAATGTAATGGCATCACATTTTTTTTTCCATCTCTTCCAAAAATGGAAATGCGCGATGCACGTGATCTTGTTCAGTGTTTTTATTTTTTCTGGCCCTCTCCAAGCAACATACCATGGTGAACCAAAGGATCAGCTCCGATATGAAAGAATGTGCTTTATGTCTCTGGGAATCTGGCTGGGATGAACAAGATATCTGCAAGGCTCTCCTTGTTTCTTGCCACAGTCTGTATCGCTGGCATGCCATCTTTGACACCTTTGGCGCTGTAAAGAAACCACCATCCCCACTTGTTGGACGCACTCAAATCATCACAAGAGTGATGCTAACTGCTGTTCATCAAGTATATGCGACGAACTCGGATACCTACATCGATGAACTGGTCTGGTGGCTCACCATCCATCACGACATTGTGATAAGCGCTGCGACACTGCACAGGAACCTTCAAGAAGCAGGACTGACATGGAAGCTGCTGCATAAGCTTGCACTCGAGAGGGATGAAGCACTGAGGCTTGATTGGCAGGAGTTTGTATTGGAACACAGTGAAGGGTATGGGCATGAGTTTGTTGTGGTCGACGAGACGAGCAAGAACGACCATTCAACTGCCCGACGCTATGGTTATGCCCTGTCTGGTGAGTGTGCAGAACTTGTTGACGTGTTTGTCCACAGCGACCGCTATTCTTTAGTGGCTGCGATAACTGTTTCAGGCTACATCACGGCTCATGTGGTCCCAGGTTCATTTGATGCGATGTCATTTTATGACTTCATTGTGGAGGAAGTAGTGTGTATGTTCATTGGCTCTGGTCTTTCGCACTATTGAATATGTTTTCAGCTTCCCCGAATGAATCCATGGCCAGATGAACATTCAATTCTTGTACTCGACAACTGCCGAATCCACCATAATGACCTTCTGGATCTTGTGCACAGCGCAGGTGACATTCCTTACTATATGCATCCAAACCAATCATGATTCAACTATACCATTCTATAGATTGTCTCATCGCATATCTGCCACCTTATTCACCAGATCTGACACTGATCAAAGAATCATTCAGTTGCTGTATGTTGTGTGTCGTCTTTGAGATGGTCAGTCATAACACATAATTATAATTGAACAGTAAAGGCATATATTCAGCAACACGGATGGGTTATACGGCATGAGAATGATGCAATTTTAGCTATACTTGAGGCATGTGGATGCATAATGGCAGACAAAGCATATCAATGGTTCAAACACACAGGCTATATTGTACAGTAGTCATCCAGCAAATGATAAACGCGAGAAATGAGTTCAGTTCCAAACACCGTTCATTACATCGTTCAGGAATCGTTTGTGCGCGCCAAGAAATCGGACCCAGCCTAGTCTCGAGAAGCCGACCTCTTTCCAGTATTCCGCCTCCAACTTTTCAACCGCATGATCGCCCAGATGAACCTCCAGGGCCTCTAGCTTTGCCAGATCAGAGTCAGAAATATCATAACATAGACAGAACTCCTGGAGCAAGATAGGCCGTGGTAACTTGATGGTATTGCTAGGGGATGGCATCGCAGATCCAGAAACCGGTTGGGGTTGTGCAGCAGCAGGCACCGCTGGAGGAACCATAGCCAATGGGAAAGCTGAACCAGGGATAGGCACACCATGGGCAAGTGGGTTGAGCATCTGCACCATCATTGCGTTCTGCTGAAGAAGCTGTTGCATGAGCGCCTGTGTCAGATCAAGGCCAAGAAAAGGGTTATGGCCAGTGTTGTGAACTGGTGTCGCTGGGAACACCACGGAAGGAGCAGGAGGGATGCAAAGTTTCTTGTCGTCATTGAAGTGATTCAATGTTGGAGGAGCCTCGAATGTTGCGTGTTTTTGAACCTGTGAGTCAGTATCAGCATGATTGATCAGTGGTTGTGTAAAACTTCCAACACATACAATTGCCGTGGCCCAGATTTGCAGCCAGAGCCCATCAAGCTCCCAGTACCAATCACCATTCCTAAATACGTGTCTGTCGGGAAATGATGAATGTTGCCCAACTGGATATCTTGTCTTCAGCTCTTCAAGAGTGGGAGCGATCTCGCAAGAAATTGCAGCCTAGAAATACATATCAGACGAGAGTGAAGGTTCAAATGATACGGCATAGAGCACTTGCCATCTGTGCCCATGGGACGTCAAGTGTTGGTCCATTCATGATTTTGTCGATGCTATGATGAAGATCTTCATCATCTGGTACATGATCGTCCTCGCCTGTATCCCAAGGCTGTGATGGTTGTTAGATATGATGAAAAGAGGTAGATAATGTTCCATAGATCATACAGTTTCTGACTTTGTGGGAGGTGGAGTAATGATCCGAACAATGTAATTCTTCTTGCACTCGAGAAAGTTATTGACCATGGCTTCGTAACCAACCTGGTTAGACAGGTTTTTTGGGCAAGAATTGGCAGGGATGTCAAATTTCCATGTGATCTTGTTCCAATTGAGAGTGCTGGGGGAGCAGGGAAGCATTTTCGAGAGCAGGGCTTGGAACGATGCAAAATCGGTGTTGTCTAAGAAGAAGAAGGGTCCTCACTGGAGGGAGGTATCTTGGTTTGCTTTTTCCATCCAATGGATGCCTGAGGAATAATAATGTCAATGTATGCAGTAATCTTGATACTGGGATCAGGTTTGCGTTCATCAGCCGTCAAGTTGTCCTCAGTATCGAGTTGATCCGGATGCTCATTCGCTGCCTTTTGATGTTTTCCCTTCCGTTTCGCTGCTGTTTCAGCTGCTTTTCGCTTCTTCTCAGCTAGGGCAGGTGGGACAAAAAAGAATTGACGTTCTATGTCAGGAGAAAGTGGTGAGTTTCTCGCGACTATTTCATGTACTTACTACGGCTACCCTCTGGACAGGAGGCCACGAGCTCTTGGATGTCGTTCCTGATACCATCGAGCTCATCAGCACGGTCGTCCATGTTCTGGAGATCGAGGTTGTTGACAGAAGAGAAACGAACGAAGATTAGCAAAGCCAGGTTTTCCTTTTTAGGTAGCCACAAAAAAAAAACGCGTGATGCCATTACATTCGAGAACGGCTGTAATTAGAACAAGAATGAATGGGAAAAAAAATTACCTCAGGCTCAAACAATGAATGTGTCATTTGGGCCGTCTCGCGTTTCTTCCTGTCCTTACCAGTTGATTCATGTTCTGAAAAGTGAGGGAATGCAATTAGTTAGTTCATAGCAATAAGAAAAAAAACATACCCGAGGGCTCAAATGACGCAGTCGTTGCTTGTGCCCGTGTTATCAAACCAAACTGCTGAGAACGAGAACAATATTGCTGCGTGACACCAGCGAAAGTAAAAAGTAGTGGGCTCTGCCGCCGCTCGCCGGCGCGCTACCCGGTTATCGATAACAGTCTGGCAAACGATGGAAAGGTGACGCATTCTAGTGGTGACGTAATTTAAAATGTTCTTATCTGAATGTAATCCTTAGCTTCCATATGTTCCTCTCATACCTCCAGCACCCTACACGGCCAGACAAGCCCAGTGTTTTGGTTGCTCTCACTCATCCCTGGTAAGATATTTCTCTCTCTTCCCACCACGAGCGGTGACTGAGTCCTGAGTCCTGAGTCCAGCTAGTTAATTACATCATGATCATGCCTGGCGTCAGTTCTCTCCGATTGACAGCAACTAAACGAGATTCCTTGGTGGCCGAACTCGAATACGGGAACTCTCTGTCTCTCTCCTCAGTTCTCAGTCTTGACCTTCCCTTCGCAGGCCCCAAGTCGTCCACAGCAACGTGACAACAACGAATTCAAGTCTTTACGTCTACTATAGTTCATGTAAATCTCGAACGGCAACTCCTGGCCCCTCAAGGACAAAGACGGAGCTCAAACAAAGCTCTGAGTGCGAGATCCTCAGGTCGAGCATCGTGAACGTGATAACGCTGGTTCGCTGATCGAGACTCCGAAGAAAGACGAGAGAAAGAACGAGAAAGTGCGGAACACGATGAGGAAAAGGTATGATTCTAATACATTCTTTCTCTCTTCCTTTCTTTGTCTAACCACGCATACATTCATCTAGCCACAATCAGATACCGACCTCCACGCTTTCCGAAGTACACTCTCCATCCTCCGCGAAGAGCTCGCCGACTTCCAGGACGCCCACGTTTCCTTGTAACGTACATCCACACCAACCATCACTCCCAGAAACCCCAAATCACCAACCTGGCGCACCAGTCCCCTCTCAGCTCTCCCAGGCCTGCCAGATCGCCTCGGAGCGCAGCCATACCTTTCCCTATCTCCAGGGACAGTTTTCAGTCGTCACCGCTGCCTGGGGTTCCCTCCACGCCGATGCAGAACAGGAGAGAGAGGGAGAGTACGGACGTCATGAGGGGCGAACTCTATCACTAAGCGGGGTATCTGCACGCTGCGGTTGACGAACGTTGAACGAAGTGCTGAAGTGACAGTCTTGAGGTATCGAGGTGTTGAAGGAGGGGAAGCGGGACTTGGTGGAGGAGTTGATCGTTAGACTCGAGGCGGCGGTTGCAGCAGGTAGGCGGGAATATGTAGCCTGGTAAATCATTAGCTTCTTGTTTCATCCGTTCTCTAACAAACCTCTTCCCAGGGCTAAGAACAACAACACTGCCAATTCCTCCTTTCCGCTCTCCAAAACCCCCACATAAATAACTAAACACTTCTCCGACCTCCACCTAACTCATGTCCGGCTGCTTGCAGACCACGGGGCTACGACAGCTCTCCTGCGTCGTTGGGAAGCTGAAGCGGTAGCCCTCGAGCGAAGAGAGTACGAATCACAGCAAACCATCGAGACACTCGAAGCCGACCTTCGTGCATTGAAAGAGAAAAGTCGGGAGGCGAGACCAGGGCGATCCTGGCGGAACGAGGCTGGTTTTTTGCAGTCTCTAGTCATACATCACCAACGTGAAGTTCCAATTCTTATAGATCCTCCCCTTATCGAATGCTGATAGGTTAGTTTTAGTGCGGAAGGCTCATTTACTCAAGCTGACATTGGCAATGTCGTGGTCAACGAACGCAAGACACAGAGAATCCAGCAATGTGAGACTCTTCTTCAAGAATACCGACACACAGACTGCTGATAGCCGGGGTCGATGCGTTAGGCAGGGACTCCTCAACTCTAGGACACGGGCGAACCCGGGAGGGGCTGCTTTCCGAAATTCTGGCGGTCCGTCGGGAAAAGCTCTCAGCATAACGAGGGATGCCCAATATCACCCCTGCTCCCCATCCCTTTCTAACTAAAGCCCCGATCCTCCTAGCCCTTGAATCGGCTGAATCAACATCCCAATCCCACCTCGACAAGATCAAATCTCTCGAACAAACCCCCTTCGACTTCAGCGGCGAGATCAGGGCGGACAGACACGACAATGAAGCACTGATGAGGAGATCGAAGGTGCTCGAGGAGAGCAGGGCGCGTGTTGCAGTCGGTGGGGACTAGGGTTGAAAGATACAGCTGAAGTGTACGTTACGTAGGATATGTGTGATATGTTTCTTTCATGACTCATGTGGCACAAAAGATGTGGAACAATGGGGAACATTCCGTGCCTCGCTGCGATGTGCTTGCTCCAACTCAACATATCGTACGATCATGTTCGACGAACTTTGTTACGAGCTACTGAAGTTGTCGTAATTAAAACTGTCGGCTCCGAGCTCGAAAGCCTACCCAGTGGTGTCAACAGGCGTGGTACGGTGGTACCACCCCCCGTATGCCAAACTCGTTTTGGCAAGGACCCAAAGGTGGCGATGCTTTAGGGTTGGTTTACCGAAACAGATTTAGTGCGGGGACAGTACCACGCCATTAAGGGTAGATGAATAGGTGAGGGTCATGCCAAGGTCATGCCCAGGATTTTGGTTTTTGTTCAGCCCCCGGGGTTAGTATTTAATTGCCAAACATTGAGTTTACAGATGTGCGACGTTGTTCTGTAACTTGATACAGGACAGATATATAACTACAATTAGAGTGAAACTCTTCATAAAGTGTATTGGATTTCTTCCTGCTAGTTCCCTTGTAAACTTGGTAGAAAACGTCTCATGCTAGATATATAACTACGAATAGTGGAATGTAATCAAAATTTCTTCTGATTTTCCTGATGCACTAGCCTACTTGGTGGCACATCATGCATCATGGCTCGCCGTTGAGGTTCACACCGAGCTCACTGAGGGAGACGACGACAGGCTTACACTGGCACTGCCTTCGGCTCGTCGGCATGGGTTCCATCACTGATAGGACCCAAACAAACAACTAAACATAGTCAGTTTGAGAAGGGCCTATCGACATGATAACGGCTGTAAATGGCTAATGAAGGCACGGCCTGACCTGGTACACTCTACCTACGCATTCTTCGGGAAACGAAATGCTGACCAACTACGTTGGCGCCCTTGCGCCCTGACTCTGGGATTCTTATGTCCTTGCCGCAAATGCATCGAACTTTTGGACATAAAAGCCTTGTAGGAGACATTCGAAATGCCAAAGGTCCCGTGCTAGTCAGGATCGAGGCACAATGGGTCAGATGGGTCTCTCGATTTTGTGGCGGTAAGTGACCCGATGTCAGATCCACTAGCCATCGCCAACTACTACCCATTATTGTCTGACCATGGAGCCGCAGGAGTCATTGATCTTCCTGTAGCCAACCGTCGCACTTCTCGCTGATTCCAAATTGTTTCCCTGGCAGGCGGGTGGCCAATTTTAACCGGAGACGACCCACAACGTCGCCATTTGTATGCCAGCGCACCCTGGATATACCGTTAACTCACAATCTAAGAATCATGGGGGGCCCCTGAATATCACTATAACAGTCTATCCAGCGCTTCAGCTCCATCCGCATGCCTTGTCCCTGTATCTTGGACTGGTATCTCCAATTCCATCCTGACGTCCACCCCCCGTACGTGTCTTGTTTCGTATCGTTGCGTCCTCCACTAGAATTGGCCTCTTGACAATTGTTCCGCGAGGCAGTGCAGCAAGTGCCGCAAGTCGCCTGACCGATCAAGTCAAATGACAGCCAAGGGAAATGTCAATATTCTTCCTGTTATATCTTGGTTCTATTGAGTCTACCCACCTTTCGACTGATTCCTTGTAGCCACCACATGTACATCGTAAACGCTATCTTTTTCTTTGCGACTTCCTTCTGGCTTGCTCTTTGCACATATGGTCAGCAGTTGACTCTGCAGGACTACCGCGATTGTATAGGCGGCTATGTGAGGCTGGTTCGCTGTTCACTCGAGTATGGGATTTCTTCATTAGTTTGACCATAACTTACATTTTTGTTGTCAGAATATCTCGCTCAGGAATCCTGGACTACAGCATAGTTGTGAATACAGACAGGCCCAACGTCCTTCCAGGAGTGTGTGTATCCGATGGTTATGGTGGCCGGACACACCCAGCTAACAAAACTCTTCCTACAGCACAGCACTTACCCTTTTCATCAATGGTCAAAGTTCTGGCCGGCTTTCCTTCATTCCATGTAGCTTAGATTCAGGTCTGTGTCCTTTGCCGCCATCTAGGGATATAGATGGTAGGTGATCCCTCGCCGTCGTGTCCCTAGCATAGTGTTCTTATGCTGCTAAGCGTCGGGCTCCTTTTCACTGGCTGCGTCGGGTATGTCCACCTTAGAAATACCTTCGTTCGTGTGGACATCCCAGAGCCTCGTGAGCATTCTGTTTCTGAATATGTGTGGAGTACTGAACCTGGTTAGAGTATCGTCATGAGACTTGAAGTCCATAGCGATTCAGAGACGATTGGTGAACCTGATGTGATTGTCTGTGTGGAGGGTTCCCTCTCAAACGGCGTCTCCGGCCCTAACCCGGGAGGTGCCAACCAACCTGACAACAATCATGATCCCGCCGTTCCGTATCCAACCTCTCGACTGCGCCCTACGCAATGGGTTTCAGGAGTGGCCGCCATTACTCTCATTGCTGCTGCAGGCTCGATCGCTGTGTTCGGTGGCGCATTTAGTGCAGCTAATTTAAGCGGCGCACCCCCCACCGTACCGCCTCCTCTTCAGGGATCCGGTGGAGCAGATATCGCGTCGCTTGCAGTAGTTGTAGGAGCAGCTGGCGCTCTCGCTGGAAAGGCGGCTATCAGCAGTTCAGCAGATACGGGAAATGTTGTTGCTCAGAATACGGCCGGCCTTGAACAGGCAACGACACACCATAATCCCGACCCTGGAGCTAGCCACTCGACTCCACCCTTGTCTCGAATGGATCCACTTATGCTCTTCTTCCACTTCCAGTCCATCTCCACAAATGGGCTCCTGTCACTAAACTATCCCGATATGTATCGCGCATTCACTGTCAACTTTGCATGGGCCAACTTCATCCTTCCAATCAGGCCCTTCCGGCGTGCAGCAGAGCTCATGCGCAAGTGCGATCTATCCGAGTCCGATAGCCGTATGTCTCCACTGTCTCAGCAACGTCAGTATTAATCCAAGCCCATCAGTGAGATACCCGTTTGGAATTCCGCATTATGCTTCCAAGTTGGGTGTCAATCAACAAGATATCTTTGTTATTGTCTTCCTCGTTTTTTCGTGTGCAAATGCCCTGCTTTTCATCTCGTTTGTGCTCATCTCCATCTTCATACACGCCTACGCCATGCTTGCCTCTGATCCCGAGCGCAAGGCTGTCTGGCAGAACAGAGGCCTAAGATGGCGCCAGATGTCATCAAACAACAGCTTGCGTCTTGTAAGCAGTATCTCGGATCTCCTACCCCCGCGCACGAGTTCATAATCACTCACTTTTCAGATGAGTCTCGGCCTTGGGCCACTGACTGTTTTCGCCTTCTTCCAATGGACTCAAAAATGTATATCTGCCGCTACTGCTTTCATTTCTGCTGCAGGATTTATTATGACTTTCGCATCACTCGCCTTTGTCTCATTCTTCATCCTCCGTCTGGCTTCCAGGCCCGACGGGATCGAGCAGCTCTTTTCCAAACAGACGACATATGGACGCCGCTGGGGGGCACTGTATAATGTCCTACATGAAAGAAAAGTGGTTTTCATACTCCCAGACTTACTAGCGGTTGTCATCCGCAGCGCTGTTATCGGGTTTGGACACTCTGGTGTTATACAAGTTGGGATACTCATCACTCTGGAAGCAGCTATGTGCATCAGTGAGCGTCTCCCTTATCCGCACGATGATCTTGGACCTTTGACAAAATGTGCGCTGATTTATTAGCGCTGTTCATATATAAGCCGTTCTACAGCACAGGATACAATAGGGTTAACTACATGCTCGCAGGCAGTAGATCTATCTCACAGATCCTCCATCTGCCGTTCATTTCACAGCTTTACGTGAAGGTACGTCGGATTTACGGTAATTCGACTGTCCTTCGGCGGCTGAACTCCTAGTAGCAAGCCACGTTGAAAGCAATCGGTATAGCTATCCTTGTTACCAACTCAATTGTCGCTTTCGTTATATTCGTCTTGACAGTCCTGAAGCTAGGTAAGTGAGCGTGGATCGCTGGTGCTGATTTCTAGGCTGAGTCGCATTCAGGTTGGGGAACGTTATGGTATCGGGACAAGCACATTGCTTTTGAGAGCAAGCAAGTGAAGACTTTCCATCAGCAAACTTCTTCGGGAAACATGGACAATTGATTTTGGTGGATATATTAGTGAAATGGAACCCGTGAAATTCATATCTCAGAATTACTGCAGGAGGACTGACCCAACCTTGATCTCTACTCCCCGTCACAGAACAATGACAAGTATTCAGGTTCTAAGAGCCTCCCTCTATTCTTGCACACGAGTGTTCATTCATCACGGCCACTTTTTGTCACCCATTCTTCATACTTCCTTACACGCTTGGTGCTCCCAGGCGGTTAGTAACGGAATTGTAACGATCGGATGAAGGAGATTGAGACGCCACTCGTGCTTCAAATGGCTTATGCCGCGATGATTTACCAGCCGTCGCTCTCGTTATGTTTATCGGTGCTGCAACCAGCGCGAGCCACACACTCAATACGAATTACAAAACTACGAAAACAGTAGGCAACGTTTGAGGACGTCGGGTCGTAGAAATGCAGCATTTGGTTTCCTGCTTGGAAAATCAGATCTGCGTCGTTGTGAACCGCTTTAGCGAAATGGTTGGCCAAGACAAAGAAGCCGGACTTGCTTCTACACGCCTCCAAATGACCATCGCATTTCGGTCAGGGATAGTGTTTTGTCAGTGGGCTATTTTCCTCGCCTGATCTTTCGTCCCCATTCCAGTAGTCAGCGTTGCCTCCAGAGATAGGTGACAGCTGTGCCAGTCACAGTGGTTTACTTAGAGTTTGTCGTTGAATGAACCTGTGGCGTAGTAGGGGAGGCATTTGCATGAGGGTGCCCAGTCTTGCCCTGAGGGGAAGCTCTCAGGAACGGTTGTCACGGAGTTTAAAGTCGGAGGCAAAAAACCTGGCTTTGTATTGAGCGCTTTCGTACTTTCGAAAGACATAACCTTACGAACATTATCCGACAGTTTTACATGAGTCTTGCCCAGTCCTCCCAAGTCACTTATTGAGCCAACGAGTAAAGTTCAGAAGTAACAAGCGTACCGGAACGAAGGTCCCGCAGAGGTCCCGCACCCAAATCATCTGTACTTGGTTGGTCGACTAAAAGTGGGAGTTGAGACTAAGGACGGGCTGATTGGGCACTTGTTGGTAGAACCGAAAGAGGAACGCTTGTTGTAGCCTTAATAATCGTTGCTTCTCCCCGACCAGCTCTCCTCAAACTCTGAGAACCTCCCCAACAGTGCCTCGTCTCGCTCCCCAACTAAACGATCACCACCTGTTGCAGATCCAATGACTGCTGCTCTGGGTTATCCAACAAGGGCTTGTGGTTCGATAACGAGGATCGAGAGGCAGTGAGCTTTTGGTGTGGTGAAAAGCAACAAGGGGAATAACGCAGGATTCCTGTTTAGTAACTGTTGTGTCAGGGTCGGTAGGGATGACCTCATAACCCTAAGGCCATCTATCATGGTTGTCTCCCACCCTTCTCGTTCCTCATGTTTCTCCGCTTCATCATATGTTAGAGAACAAGATGTAAATCCATTGGGGAGTGTCAGATTGAAGGATATGTACGTACCTATAGAGTGGATGCCTAAACAGAAATATCTGCCTTGGCACTGGCAGTTGCGAAGATGGCGGGCATAATTGCCGGAAGATACGGCTCGAACTCAGGTCCCATTGCCTGACACACTTTTGCCCAAGTGGCGATGAGGTAGTGCGCCAATTGGGTATCTGCGGGATCAACGGGGCTTTCTAAGAGATCGACGTCAGCCGAGAGATGACGTTCAATGAGGAGGGCCGTCCATACTCTGTATGTGTACAAGGAGCTCGATGAGGGTATTAGCGTCTGGTCTGAAAACGTCGCTACCTACGGCGATAGCTGCGAATGGGGCATACTTAGAGCACGTCCCTCAAACAACGAAAATTCGACACACCGATCAGCCCAGCGCACTCCCTCGCCTTGACCATCAACCTCCTATACTCTGACCCATCCGCATTGCGCAACACGCTCAGCAACAACGGGATGGTGGAAGAATAATGCTTGACTTAATATCAGTCATCAGGTTTCTCTCCGTTCATTCGACTCGCTCACCTTTGCAAACGTCAACTCGTTGGCATCGGCGACCATGGCAAGCGTCATGATCGCCTGTTTTTGCACACAACGATGGTCCTTTGCCGGATCTCCTGCATGGTTGAGCAACTTGAGGAGGCGCCTCTACGATGGGGTCCAGGTAAGGCAACAGCGTGTCTTGCTCGACGCCCTCGCAAAAGTTGATCAGCACCGCCGCAGCATGGGAATGGACTCTGCGTAAGATTTTTACTATGGAGATTCGCGAATAGGTATGAAAAAGTACCTTGGTTCGGCGTCCTCCAAGGCAGGTATGAGAACGGCGAATAGCTCTTGATGATGTTGCTCTTGTATTATTTTCTATGTGGAAATATAAGTTGAGGACACCTTTGCTGACGGTAAACGCCAAACGTACCTCCAGATCCATACATAATTGAATGCTGACCAACGATAGATGTGAGGAGAGATTTCACCTGGCTTAAGGGAGGCACGTGCCGTGCATCATGATTGGCAAGCAGCATACCTCACTCGAGGATGTGAGTCAGCGAACATGGGCATGACGGGACTATCGAGCTCGAATCGGGAAGAACAGAAGAGAAATATTACCCAACTATGACCCACGCGACGATCTTTCCTAGTTCATTTTGCATGATCTGACAATGGAGCCGTTAGTCTCCGCGAGAAATACCTAAGATGATAAAAAAACTTACCTTTCCTGTTCCCTCGCCTATAGCGGCGATAGCCATTAAGCCTGCATGCCGCACCCGCCAGTCGTAGCTTATCAACATCGAAGGGATATACTGTCAAAGATCAAATTGCCGAGATTCGACAAGACAGGGGGAAACGTACCTGGAACGCTGGAGGCAATACCGACCTCCCGCCGAAGGCACATGCCAACCTATCCAAGGACTGTTCATATAGTGCAGGCGGGGACTCCGTTTCCGACGAACTGGGGTTTGAGGGCTACGATGCGAAAAGATTAGTATGCACGACGATGGGGATTCCGTCTCAATAATTCACGTCGTCGGCCAACCATGATTCCAACCCGCTCCCAGATCCTCCCCCACAACCAAACTCACCAATCGCCTCCAAGCACGCACGAACCATGATCTCCATCCATCCCGGAACCTGCTTCACCATGTTTGGTTTCGCCTCTGAGAGACTGAGCATGAACGCAAGTGCAGAGAGACGGAGGGTCTGCTTCTGGTCGGTTTTGTCGCTTGTATCTTGGTCCTCTTCTTTTGAATGCGGGGCGGGAGATTGAGGAGAGGGAGATGACGACGAGGCAGGTGAAGGAGCGGGAGAACCAGGGTTGGATATTGTTGGATGAGGGCGGCGGAAAGATGAACGCGCCTTGTCTTGATCCTCCACCGCCAGGAAACGGCTCGCCTAGGGTGGGAGTTGGCCCGCAGTCGACCGAGGGAAGGACTAGAGAGGGGAGGAAGCTTGGAGAGTGAGGTGGTAAGGAACGAAGAGGGCGGGGTGAGAACTACAGAGAGGGATGAGAGTTGAGAAGAAGGTGAGAGATGGTGATAGTCGGAAGTTGGGGAGTTTGAAGACGGATTTGAGGAAGAAGATAGGGAGGAAGCGAGGGTGTGGAGGGTAGCAAGCATTGGTGAGAGTAGAGTATGTGAATGGACGAGCTGGGAGGCGTCGGCGGCGGTTAGATAGGTTACGGAAGCAAATGAGGCGTGAATCTTGAAGCCCGATGACCAAAGGAAGGGTTGAATATTGAAACGTCTGGAACGGAGATGCGTGAGCACGGAGTACTGAGCTACCGAGTACAAGCCCCTACCGCCAGGCCGTGGCGATTGACTCACCTTGGGCCACCAGATATGTGCTTTGCTCAGTAGAGGCCCGTTGTGGCGCGATGCCGCTTATCAATGTTGGCGAATAGGCTTGAAGCTTGATACCCGCGGATGGATTGGTAAACGGATCACGAATAAGGTTCCATCCATCACGGTGAGGTCTCCGAGACCCTGTCACGCACGTAGCACCACGACCATGCCGCCGGAGGGGTTGGTTCGACCTTAGGTACGATTGGGATCGAGGACCGTGTCGCATAGGGAGATGATTTCAACATCAAAGAAACCAGTGCTTGAAAAGCCACGGTCAGCTTGTCAAAACCACTTGTTACGGGAGCGATAGCAGAATGCGTACCATACAATCGTTTGTGTTCCCTGTCGATCCTGATTCCTGACAGCTCAATTCCCGAAGCCACCAACTACCGCTGCTGGCGACCAAGCCTCGAGGAATCAGACCACCTCCGAATCGACCTCTATATCGTCGTGATCCATGGGAACGGTTTCTTTGGGAACATGTGCCGTTAGATGAGCTCGACTGTATCTGATCGCGACAGCAAGATTGAGCGAGGACTTGGAGACGAGATTGAGAAGATGATGTGTAGATACCTGACGATTGCGAGGATCCTCGACGCGTGGATTACGGGGCATGTCTGAAATGACTGCCATTACTTTTCGGGGCGGAAATTGTGCTGGGTTTGGGTTTGTCGTTGCGCTAGTATCGGTGATGTTCAAAGTTGTGTTTCGTGCTTTCCTGTCCATATTGAGTATCAATCAGTCTGAAACCCAGGCGGTGGTGGTGAATGCAATGGCTTACAAAGTACTCGGGGTTGGAAAGACGCAGTGTCGGGCACTCGCGAACGCCATGATGTACGGTCGTGATGACTCCAGTTGAGCAGGTTCGGTGCCGGTATTCAAAAACCGCTGTCGAATCATGTGGTCATCGCGACTTCAGCATCACCCTTCCGTCCCGTACAACCACCCTCATGTTGCAAGGTGAACTCGCTGAAATTGCTGGTATTAAACTCAAGGTCCTTCTTCTTGATGGGGAGGAGAAGGATGTCAGTTCCATGTCCAGGTAAACGCGTCCATTCACGAGTTCTCGCACTCGCTCGCTGACAAGTGGTTATCGATTATCACCAGCAATTCGGTGTACAGGGTGAAAAGAACTTTCGACCACTTCTATTGGCGATTATAACCCCAGCCATTTCATGCCGTATTGACAATATTTGCTGCCGTACTTGTCTGGTATGACCCCCAAATGCACTTGGCTCGTTCTTCAAGTTCCTCATGTATCTGTAAATGTTTGAAGGCATGGCGAAATCAAGTATGTTCTATGTTCCCTTGAAGTCTTGCACTATCTGAACATGTTTGTTAGGGTGGTGTTCCTATCAACGCCCGCAGCTGCAAGCACCTCAAATCCTTACTGGGCGAAAAATACGAAGCAGCACGCATGAAACTTAAGAATCCCCATGGCTCCACTTCGAAAACCAAGGCCTCGTCTGCCAAGAAACCCCCGTCGAAAGCCAATGCCAAACACATGTCATCCTCCAAGCGCAAAAAGGCTGACGACGATGACAACCACGACTTGCAACCGGCCAAGAGAACTCGCAAACATGCTTTGAGATCGAAGGGCAAGGCTAAGGAAGATGACGAGGAGGATGAAGGTGACGAGGATGAAGCCCCTCCGCCGACCAAGAACGTGCCGGAGCTCTTCCTTGTGATCGCCTATCTCGTTTGAACTTGGGGAAATCGGCAGCTGGAGTCACTGTTCGAGCGTCCCTTGTTTCTGATTCGAAGTTACAGCGAAGACTTCGACTGCTGAAGCTGGGAGATTGTGGAGTGTGTCGCAAAGATCAGGAATGCGGTAGGAGCAAGGTCGTACTATCTCAGCCTTTCGGAGGACCCCGGTCACATGTACTCCAGGCTATCGTCAAAAAGTTAGATTTACCCGGCGATTGTCTGGACACGATGCAGGCTCCTAAAACCATTCGCTCGAACCGCTCGTATGGGGCTTAATCCCACGGCATATGATCC
>QFEU01004781.1:0-11904 GCA_003316345.1 Tricholoma terreum | reverse complement strand
GGAAGATGCGGTCATTGGGGCGCAAGTGGTCTGATTATACTTTTAACCAAGATCACCAATGACGATATTAATGGATCTGTAAGACAACTCCCCTGCAGCCAGATGGTAAGCTGGCGGCAGCAATCTCTCGATTACAAAGATATGGCCTGGATCCAAAGAAGTAAAACTGCGAACGACAAACAAGACAGTTGCAAACGAGATGGTCACAGCGTGACCCGTGGGGCTGTGCGCACCCACCGTGCGTCTACGCGGCGCGCGCCCTGGCTCTATCAGGCTCCCCTTCGGCTCCCTCGTGTTTCTCTCTTGGCGGAACCCCACGGAACTGAGCTAGCGAACACTGGTCAAGGGAGGCGAGCAACGATCCAACGACCAACCGAGGGGAAGCGAAGGGGAGGGGGAAGGATTGAAACATATGCAGGGACACCAGTACAGTACCATCCCGTGCTACATACACGAGGACCGTCGCCAATGTTCGACACACCATATACCTGAGAATGAAAAGACCTCGAAACCATGACCGAACAGTGCGAATCGTATCGATAAGATGTGTGACCTACCGAGCAAGATCAGGCACTGCCGTTCCTGGGGCAACCGCTAGCAAACGAACTGGAAGCTGTGTGATAGACGTGATGGGCGGCATAGCGTGATGTGGAAACAGCAAGCAAGCAGTGATGTGTTAGGTGGAGATGTCGACGCAGTGGAAGGTGTTGGATGCATGGTGGATTATATCTGTCTGTGACGAAGGCGCGTGTTTCCCGCATGTATTTTAATAGGTGTGTGCGTTCTTCGCCTCGAACTATGTACACGGCATCATATTGATGAATCACCCACTTGCCCTGATCTAGCACCCTGTGCCAAGCTAGTGTGACGAGGTGGGTGGAGCGTCATTTTCCTAACAAACAAACACCCTTCCAGTATCATGTATGTTGCAAACTCCCTGCGAGAACTCAGGTGAAGCTGACACGAGCTGGAAAAATGACGTTCCAGTGTAGGTGACAAGACGATCCTGTCTAGCTGCCTGGACGGTCCCTCTATTACCCCCGCTGTCTGCTTCTCGTTTTACTTCCATCACGTTATCGTGACTCTTCATCCTGTCAACTGCTACCCATTGGAGCTCGAGGTCACCGTCCCTGCCATGTCCTGCTGTCCTGCTCTCTGCGTTGGTCCACTTCCGCTGCTGAAGGATCATCGCGTGAGTCTTCTCCCAGCACTTTTCATTTACACCCTCCCTTACCGTTGGTTTTCCTTTGACAGCTTCTAGTTGCCACGTCACATCACTATCCATTGGAATGTTTATTCCCTGTCCTCTCTTCTCTCCCCACCATCAAGGCTAGTCATGTCAACATTTAGAGATACGACGTTCCATTTATACAGGATATATTTATCTCTCGTTACCTACACTCGGACACCCATTGTTCTATCATGCCGGTATCCCTCGACGCCCACTCTTTACCATCTGCAACTCTCCCCTCGTTCTCGTGCAGTAGGAAGCAACACCATCGGCTGCTCACAGTGGAAACACTGGGCTCATATCGCTGCGGCTGGACCCCTTTAAACGATCGCAAGATGAAAATCAAGACTCCTATTCTCAAGTCTGTCTTGAACTGCCATCATCTGTGGGCGCTATGGGTATCAACGGACTGTGGACAGTGAGCATCTCCATATTAACTGATATTGTTTGATGCTGATCCCTGTATGCACCATCAGCTTCTTGCTCCAATATCAAAATCAGTATCGTTACGCAACCTCGCCGTCGAAAAGGGGTTCGTCGACAATGTAGCTGGGATCCGAGGATACCGGGTGGGAATTGATGCTAGGTAAGTGGCGTGCTGAACTATTGTGGTAGCAGGAAGCTAACATCAATGAACAGTGGTTGGATTTATGCTGCATGCTATCGTCATAGCAATACCAAGAGCCCCGAGCTGGCAACACTGTTTGCACGCTGCTGCCACCTGCTCCGTTTGCCGATATATCCGGTCTTCATTTTTGATGGACAGGAGCGACCGAACAAGAAGCGAGGGAAGCGAGTTCAAGGGAACCACCACTGGATCACCACAGCAATGAAGGAGATGCTCGACCATTTAGGGTTCCCCTGGGTAGATGTACGTCCCTTGCACTATTATGGTCTCTACCTGGCTCACAACATGGCAGGCACCTGGTGAGGCTGAGGCTGAGCTTGCGGCGCTCTCAAAGCTGCATCTTGTGGATGCTATCATCACCGAAGACTCGGACGCTGTCGTGTTTGGTGCGACAACCATTTTGCGCCTGTGAGTGATATGAAAAAAATAAATATTCTTCATGCCTTCTGACAATTGTTTGCAGTGGTGACAAATTTAGCAAGACCGAAAGTGTGCGCATGTATCAAGCTGATGACGTGGCCAGCTTGGGGTTGAACAAGGATGCCCTCGTGCTTGTCGCACTCCTTGCTGGGGGAGATTACTCAGTGTGTCCTTCCTAATCCTCCCTATTGCAAGGCTGCTAACCCCAGTGTTATCATAGCCTGGCCTGCGTGGATGTGGCCTTACGACGGCACATGCACTCGCCCAGGCAGGGCTTGGTACAATGCTCGTCCAGGGCATCCAGAATCACACCAATGACAGCATGGTGTTTCTAGCCTCATGGCGTGTGGCTCTTTGTGAGGAGCTGCGAACAAACACCTCATGCCGGCTCTCGAAATGTCTGCCCAAGCTTGCCAACTCGGTCCCTGTGGATTTCCCAGATCTGGCTATTGTGCAGCTCTACCTTGCTCCACGCACAACGGTTTATGTGATCCCTCCTGCTGTGTTTGTACCTGTGCATGGCGTTGACTTTGCATCGCTTGCATTGTTCTGTGAGCGGAACTTTGTATGGGGTGATGCTGGTGGCATTCTCCGATGGTTTGCGACATATGTCTTCCCTGGCCATGCTGTCCGTCAGCTCGTCAAAGCTGCTGCAGAGATGGACTCTGGCTCGCTGGTGCCTGACTGCTCGATCTTTGGCCCTGCTATCTCCGAAAACCACTATCCTGGCTTGCGTCTGCCTGAGATTCGTGTTACCCTCAAGGTAAGGCCCACGATCGACAAGATCTTGGCCACAATTCAGGGTGACCATGACACGACAACAACAATGGCTGGCATACGCGACTGGGTGGATGATGGATTCCATGTGCGCGCCATGTTGCCACTGACACTCGTCATGCATGTTCTTCCACAATGTGTAGCAGAACTTAGATCATGCAAGAAGGGTCAGTCTCATACTGTGTTCTGCTCACTGCTGAATTTCCTTGTGTTTCCTTGCAGGCACACCTTTGGAACCACGGGCTGCTGCTGCTCAGGCCTCCTTGCCTTCTCCTGCTGTTGAAGGTGTGTAGACCCAGTGTGTGTCAGTGTGCAGCTGCCTCATGCCACATCATCAGGAGCCTTTATCAAACATGAGGTCATCGATCTCACCTCCTCGCCGTGATGCATCTTCAAACCTGCCATCTTTTCCCCTTCTTTCTGTAGTAGTACTATACTTGTATATAGGAGCATGTACATGTTTAGCCTCCTTAAAATTCATTGCTTTCTGGCCCCTCTCTCCTCTGCCTCCCCCCCTTCTCTCTGCCTTGATGTCTGCAACTACCTGTTCCTTGATTGAAAACCCCAATTTTGCAGGTGTTCTGAATGCCATTGAACCTAAGGATGGATGGGAGAAGCCTACACCTGGAGAGATTGAAGATGATGTTGATGGAGAACAAGAGGCCTTGGGGCTGCCCACTAACACTGATGATGACCATGAGCAGGAAGCTGACATTGCTGAGGATTTTCGGCAGCTCCAGAGCACACTGCAAGATGCTTCAAAGGGTGTCTCTGAGAACACCCACAATGAATACACAAGGTTTGTTTTTTTTTTGAGCAGACACCTTTCTGTGTTACTGCAGGATGGCTGATCACTGCATGCACAGTCAAGCAAACCGCTGTGTGGATTTCTTGATCAAGCAAGGGTTGATCATGAAGCGGGAAGAGTTCCTTCAGGAGACACCACATGCACAGTCCCCATGGTTCATATGTGCTTGGATCATGAATGAGTATGCCTAAAGACTCTAGCCCCTCTGCCGGCTGATATTGTATCATTCTGCAGCTGCGATGAGTTACAGCTTGATGGCAACCCCAAGCCACCCACCACAATTCGTGGAACATACTCCCATGCCCAGAAGATGCGGGCCTCAATGACCTATATCTTCGGTCGCATCTACAGCCTTGGATCACTGCCCTGGCACAAAAATGAAACAACAGGAAAGATGGTTGGAAACCCCTCAGTCTCTCAGACAGTGTCCAGCTACATGTTGAGCCTCAGGCGCCGAAAGGTGAGGTCATATCTTTGCAGGATAATAAGAGGTGCCGATGTTGCCAACAGGTACGAGCAGGGGAGACAACTACAAGTGCCCGTGCAATCACACCTGTAAGCTAATACTATGTGTCCATGGTGGTACAAAAGTTGATAACAAACCTGCCACCAGGAAATCCTTGAGAAGCTTCACAACTTCAATCATCAGCCAGAGAACAGAGAGATTCCAGCTTACGCACCTGGCTCACGCAGCAAGAAGACTGCTGATAAATGGGGGGGTGGCCGTACCCGCCGCTTGCTTGCTGCAGCCTTTAATCTTGCCTTCTGGTGCATGCTCCGAGTTGATGAGGTGCTGAAGATAAAGATGTCACACATAAAGATAGAGGGAACTCTTGTCACCCTCACACTGCCATATCGAAAGACCCATCAGTTTGGAGGTAGGCTGGATGGTTTCAGACCTTGTTTTTTAGCCAGACTCATCACATCCACAGAGATAAAGCCTTTCCATCTCCATCTCCAGCTAAACGATGATGCCTACCTCTGCCCTGTACGAGCATTGGCTGACTGGATCAGTGTGAGTGAAATTCAAACTGGCTACCTGTTCCGCCGGATGGACGCAAGTGACAGAGTGACAGAGAAGCCAATGGTGAGGCTTGCATGACCTCCAACCATTTATTGTAAGCTCAGCTTGATTCATGTAGACCTCAGATACATTCTTGGAGATGTTCCGTAACAATTTGCTGGATGTGAACATTGATCCATCCCCATATGGCACCCACTCCTTCCGTCGTGGAGGCTGCCAGTATTTTGCATCATACAAACGCTGGTCACTGAGAACTATCTGCGAGTGGGGTGGGTGGAGCACAGAGTTCACCAACCTGACAATTGTCAAGTATCTCATATCATGGAATGACAACCCAACTGAGAGGCGAGAGGACCTGACAAACCCCCACCGAGCACCAGCAAAGAAATGCTTCAGCTGTGGTAGGTCCTGCCACTGTGCATGAAAGACAACTTGTATTGCATTGCTCAAGCCTATGCTACATAACAATGTATCTACCTATCTACCTACTGCAATTAAGCAATGTATATGTTATTGAACGCAGGGGATCTCGATCAACACAACGGCTATTCTACTCAAGGGAGGGAAGATCATGGAGCCTACGGTAGTGCTTTGCAATATCAGACATCTTTGACATCACCACCTGCTCTGAGCCATGGCCACGATATGAGAATACATTGTTGAACCTGTTCCCATACTCCTGCCGTGCCTTCTCCACAAGGACCAGATCTGCTGCCTCACGCTGTTCCTGGAGCTGCCTGACAATCGCTGTATACGAGAGCACCTTGCCAGCAGGGGTAGTGAACTCTGACCAGAACTCTTGGGGCGAGCCTCGACGGAAGCGGTGTACAAGCACCTGGGCAAGGACAACACATGTGAGTGTAAAGTGTCTGTCAGAGCCATGATATCACTGCTTACCTTCCATTCGAAGAACTTCCCCTTGATCCCCTTCCATGTAGGTGCCCCCGAGTACTTGTACAGCACAGGCCAGTGGCTGAGAGCAATAGCTTGGCCTTGAATGTGCAGCCGTGAGTCCTCATGCCAGTGGATGGAGGTGTCATCCCACATTTGATTCAGCCGGGGAATGTTGTCAACAAAGGACACCGCGGGTGGATCAGGTATCTCAGCGAGAGGGAGCTTGAGCTCCACGCCACTGCCAAGCATGATGGTGCGGACATCAGTTGCCTTTCCAGGCTTGCCATTGCTCTTAGCGATGTGACCGAGAGGCAGGGCAGGCAGGGGCAGAAGCGAGAGAGAGCTGTGAGATTGCAGGTCAGTCAGCCCTGACACAGGAGGCTGAATGGCAGCTAGAGGAATAGAGGGCGCCCAGGTGTTGTCTACAGCTGAGCGCGATGTGTTGACATGGAGGAGGATCTCTTGCAGCATCTGGAACGTTTTCGCATGGATGTCACTGTCAGCAGTGGCAGGGGCAGCAACCGGTGCTGGCACGGCAGGCACAGCACAGGTGACCATCGTGAACGTGCGTGGGGGTGGATATGGGTACCTCTCACCTATCATCTTTGCCTGTAGCAGCTCGTGAGTAGACAGAGAAGCTGAGAGAACAGATCCTCACCCAGGGGAGGATGTTCTCGATCTCCTGCTGTGTGCGGTGGTCAACTGACATATCCACTGCTGGCGCTGAGTGGGTGGCATCGGGTGGAGGGAAAAGTGCAACACGACGCCGAGCTGATTTTTTTGTGCTGGTGTTCTTCGTGCCACTGCGAGGACCACGGTGGGCACGGTGGGCTCCAGGAATAATGCTAGGTGACAG
Source organism: Tricholoma terreum (assembly GCA_003316345.1). Taxonomy (NCBI): domain Eukaryota; kingdom Fungi; phylum Basidiomycota; class Agaricomycetes; order Agaricales; family Tricholomataceae; genus Tricholoma; species Tricholoma terreum. The sequence goes on along the minus strand of QFEU01004781.1, from coordinate 5,266 downwards.
GTCAGGGAGGGAGGATGACATGTGGAAGCAATCACGTACCTTTGCCATTTCTCCTTGTGCTGACTGAACTCCTTCAGGCGTACGACAAGCGCCGCCTTGTTCGGCGCACTGTGGGGCAGCTTGAACCGTTTGCAGAGAGCTTCAAGGTGAGTCTTGCTCCCCTCGCTAAAACAGATCAACAGGTGTTAGTTGGTTTTCACAAGCACAAAGTGAGAGCTCACAGGGTTTCGTAGACAACCTGGAACTCCCCGTCAACGAACTCGCCAGGGAATGGGAGCTCGACAGCCATAGGAAAGTCTGCAGAAACGGCGATGGTGGCAGCCACGTCAGCAGGGGGAGGGACGTTGAGGGAGAAACGCATGCGCTTGGCACGATGCTCAGGAAGACCGTCAGCTGACACTACGGTGGAGACGGCCATGGTGAGGATGGTGGCAGCAATGGCAAGGGCGAGGAGCAGAAAGAGGTTGAAAGAGTCGGAGGGGATCGCGTCGAAACAGGCCGGGAGCAGTATGAGACATTGGCCGACGACCTTGATCGCCGAATCGTGAGCCGATTCAAGGGCGGTTCTGACGATCGGGGGGACGCGAGATCAGCGTGGAACGACGAACAAGCAGGAAACGAGAGAAACAGAGAGAAACAGGAAGAAACGGAGGGCAACATGGAACCTCACCACCCAGGGGCTCCCACTGTAGAGGCTGGATGGCTCAGTTAACGTGCCCAACCATTCATAACCGGGTGAAGGTAGGGGAGAGGGAGAGAGAAGGAAACGATGCCAGCAATCAGCGACGCGACGCGCGCAAGCAAACTGCCAGCGTGGGTGGCAGCTCGGCTTGGCGTGATCGCGCCCGTGGCCGAGAGCCCGGGAACCGAACAGACGTCCCACGGCCGCAAACGTCTCTGGACCGATCGGGCGCGTGACGCTCACGGCTCGGGGAGCGTCTTTTCCCAGAGAGAAGTTGTGAACAACTACCCCGGGATCATAATGCCTTCGACATCTTCGTGACAAGATGCAGAAATGCGTCGGAGTCCGTACATGATGAGGGCACCTGCGTGGTGTTTCAACATCTGCTTGTTGCCACTATTGTGACCTTTGCAGAGGTGCTTAACTATCTTAAGCATCTAGTGGATGATGAAGATGTGAAAAAATGCGGTTGGAATACCAGTCGAAAGTGAACCTTCAGGCGGAGGTCGTTACTTCTATCTGTCGACTGCTGTATGCGACTTGAAATTCTCAGGTTTTCAAATGTCATAAGAAGAGTTTAGGTGATGCCCACCTGCTGCAGTTGTCCTTCTCGAGCAAGAAGATTACATGGCATTTGCGAGAAAACATTGTTTCGATGAAGAGGGGGAAGAGGGGAGTAAACTGGAGAGTGACAATCCAGGAGAGGGTGATGAGAGACAAGAGAGCAATGAGAGAGGAGAGAATATAGGAACCGATGGTGACAGTGACAAACACTATGCCACCCACATGGTAGGAAAATCATCCCATGTTTCATATGGCTCATGCAATATGACCCCCTCAAAAACAGACCATGTGATATTTCCCATCACATGCAGATCCTTGGAGAATCGACAGAGATATGCGCCGATCATTGAGGTGGCCCATCATTTAGCAAAGCTCATTGTTGTCCTTGGTGGCCATTTTTCAGTAGATAGTCTAGGTAGCTACCCACCATGTATCTCTCCTAACCTCTGCCTGCACTATGTCAGACCTTGTCAAATGCATGCGATGCAGCTTCCATGGCAAGCAAACCGATTTCCCTCGCAAATCCAATCTCCAGTACCTGAAGACATGTGCTCCATGTACACAGAAGAGAAATGACACAGCGGCTGAGAAGTCACTGTGGACCCCCCTGTGGCAGAAATTTATACCATAATTCCCCCCTCTTATATATGTAAATCCATACCATTCAAGTTAGTGTCTACAAGTACTGAATATAATACCTGGGGGAAATAAATACAATCCAAAAAAAGAATAAATTTCATCCCAGAGTGGTATACTTATCACCTGGTAATTGTATCAAGCCGTGGTATCATTTTCACTTTTTAAAGATATGAACGAAAGTGGTGAAATTCATGTCAAATTGGGCACGTTTCATACCCTGCCATTTTTACCAATGTCATAGATAACTCATCCACTACAGGTGGATTTTCAATATACTATGAGATGGTTATCTATCCACTTTGCAGGGTAGTTGCATCATACCAGTAGTGGGTTTTCATATCATTAGTGGGGAGTTTTCATTGGAAAATTACTGTATTCATGCACTAAAATACAAAATCTGCTTGAAACAAGCAAAACAAAAAAAATAACCATCCCCCTGGTCCCCTCTCATCCTGCCTAGTCATCTACCTTCTAAGTGTTGTCCCCATTGTCCCCGTCGCATCCTTGTTGTCCTGGTGCCCCATCATCCTGTTACCCTGTTGTCCCTGTTGCATCCCCATTTTTGCATCGTCCCAGGTGTTGTCCCTATCATCCCCATTGTGTTGGCCCCTTGTTGGTGCCATGGGCCACTAGCACTCCTCATCCACCCTGCGAGCAGTTGCTTGCAGCAGCAGAGTGGGGCACTGGGTCGTTCTGGTGCATTGTCATTAGCTCCTGCCCCACCCTGTGAGCAGTGGCTTGCAGCGGCAGGTGCAGTTGCCAAGGGGTTGCGGGAGGCGATGGCAGCAGCCACAGTAGTGGTGAGTGGCCACATTGGCAGCTGTTGTTCATTCGTAGTTGTTCACAGTCATTGCCTTGTTGGGGGGTTGGCCTCGTGCATCCATGGTCCCCTTGTTAGCCCCTGTGATCCACCCTGCGAGCAGTTGCTCGCAGTGGTGGTTGCAGGTGCTGGCTGGGGTGGTTGTGGTCGTTGGCCGGTGTTTGCTAGTCGTGTTCCTGTTTGCTAGTCATGTTCATTGGGTGGTGGTTGGGGTTTGGGTTGGTAGTTGTTAGCCGCTGGCATTGGCCATGACATGGCCATGTGCATCGCGAATTGCAGGGGTGGGCCCCCCTCCCATCGTCATCCACCTACCCTTATTGTTGCACCCCTGTTATGGTCCACATGCTCTGTCGTCACCATCATCATGCCGTCGTTAACATCTGCTATCCCCCCTGCAAGCAGGGGCTTGCAGCAGCAGGGGCAGGTGCTAGGTGTTGTTGTGTTCATCATTTTGGGGTGGTCAGCAGTGACGTGGCAGATTTACAGGGTGTGGGGGGGGCTTACCTTGCAGGTACCCCGCTGCATGGTTGTTCCAGGACCTTTCTGGGGTCATTCCAGCCCCAAATGAGCCCCTCACATTCTGTTTGGACAGGGAGGAGGGGCTGGGTTGTTGTTGCAGAAAGAAGCAAACAGCCTAAAAAAGATAGATTAGAACAAAGAATCACACGAACAACAAAAATACCCAATTTACATTGTGTTGAGGGGCCCAAGGCCCCTCAACAAGTGGTTGTCGACGTCTGAATATGTGTGTGATGTGACAAGCTTGCAGCCACATGCATTGCCATCTGGTTTTCGTCAGAGGTCGTGGGTATGGCACTAGTTGTTGTGGTTGCCGTTGTGGTGGGTTGTGGGCATGAGAACAGTGGTGACAGCGGCAGTGGAGGGATGATTCAATGGTGGTAGATGGAGGGAGGGGTGGTTTGGCTGGGTGTGAGGTTGATCAACTGTGGGAGACAGTGTTCCGTTGTTGATTGAACACATGTCATGTGATGGGTTGAGGGTGGGCTGAAATGACTTTCTAATAAGAGAAACAATTCTAACAAAGATGAAAAATCCCCTTTCTTGGGATGAAAAAAAGTCTTAATGTTCATGAAAATTCATCTATTACTAGATGTTGATTAGATGGTTGAAATCCAAATTGTCATCTTAGATGAGAGACATCCCCTGCATTTCATTCCTTTATGGAATCAAATTTCATCCTATTGGCTTATGAAAATTTTGTAATATAACACCTATGAATTCCATCCCTTGGATGGCTGAAATATGATGGATGAAGATTCATCCCAAATTCAACTGTCATCTTATTCAGCCATTTCAGGTATGACTTAGAATTCATTGTTTTCTTAAGTAATTAGATGAAAACCCTATGTCACCAGCTTCACAGTAATATTTGGCATCAAGATGAAATTCAGCCCATTGTGGGATGAAAGAGCATCTGAGGGATTTCATGCAAAAAATATATTAAGGACATAAAAATATCAATAGTCAATTCAACCTCTAATATCATGAAAATTCCACTCTATTCTGAACTGAACAACACATCCTGCAATCCTAGACCAACTGTATAAAATTCCTATCATTGTCAAAGGTGAAAAAACATCCCATATATTTCAGCCACTCATGGTATGTTATTCCACCACACCAACTTGGCATAAAAAGTAGAAATATACTGTATATAAAATTCATACCTGAAGTGTTTGGAATATCGCAGCTGAAAATTCATCCCAAATTCATCTGCCCTTAATTCAGCCATATATATTATGAAATCAGGGTTTTCTAAACTAAACAAATAAAAAAACAGGCCCTGTCGGGTTCACAGTGGGGTAAAGGTTGAATTAATTGGAGAGATACCAGCGTCGAAACCGAATTGAAGGCTGTGGGGTATAAATGGGTATTTTTCAAGGAGTTGGTATTTTGTAAGCAAACAATAGAGGTCTTTACACTCCCCCACCTATTCCTATCAGATTCCAGTCGGAATCCAGAATTTGATTGGAATTTCTGGAATTCTGGGACATTCCATTTGCATATATTTTTATGTATACTACGTAATTTCAATCGGACTGGGGGTGAAATTTATCCCCAAAATCCCTGGAATCCCCACAGACTCGTTTCAGACTATTCCAGCCAGATTAACCGGAATCCACATAGCCAGCTGTGGTGTTGCCACCCATTGTGATCATCACAGTGTGACACATGACTGCCATCTCACCATCACCCATCCACAATGCAACCACCCACTCCCTCCCACCATCACCTGTGTAAACCATGACTGCGACTGCTCCCATGCCCTCTCACTGCCTCCCGTCAAGACCAAACAGCAATGTGCATGGCATAAACATGCCACATCACGTGTGTTTTTTGTGTGTTGACAACTGTTGACTTGTGTTGAGGGGCTCAGGGCCCCTCAACACAATGTAAACTAAGTATTATTTCGTTCTTATGCTTCTTTTTCAACAACTAACATCATTTTTTTTGTTTTTTTAGCTTATCTACTTTCTCAACTACAACAACGGCTTGCAACTTGTACCCAACCCCTCCTCCCTGTTGAAACAGGATATGAG
>QFEU01004779.1:0-10727 GCA_003316345.1 Tricholoma terreum | reverse complement strand
TTTGTGTGCTTGAATCTGAGGAGGTACGACTATAGGTGTTGTGGGTGAAGGTGAGGTGCCTGCTACGTGAAGCATGGGAAATGCCCCAGCAGCTTTTTGCGCTTCCTCTGCTATATGTTCTCGTGCTTCGGCCTCGCGAGCAAGAGCGGAAGCGATTTCGGATTCGAGACGAGTTATGAGAGCAGCACTGGCGGATGAAGTTTGGAGTGGGGCAGAACAGGATGCACAGGCAAAGTTGGGTTGATTTATGACGCAGAGGATAAATCCACAAGAGGTACATAGTTTCACATAGGGCGAAAGATCGTGTGTTCGCGCTGTCATGAGATGAGGTTTTGTCAAGTCAAACCGAGTTGATAACCGTATATACCTAGACAGAAACATCCGCCCTTTGGGTCCTTCTCGATCCTGGCTTTCCCAACTGACTCCTGAAGAGCCGTTAGAAGGGATTCTAGCTTGCGTACATCCATGCTTTTAGGTGGCTCTTCATGACGACCTTTGGCACGGCCTTTAGCTTTCGTATCTGCCGCAGACTTTGGTCGAATTCTATCTGAAGAAAGAGAAGAGGCTCCCTTGGCCCAGGGTGTATGATACATCGTACAAAGACAGGGCTAGTAGTAGTAGTAAAAGCCTGAGTTTAGCTTTATTTGTTCCAGCTTCCGAGTCTGCGTTCATTGTTCTCATGATCAACTCAATGTTTGGCCGAGTTCGTTTGAGCTCTTCTGCCAGCAGGGTACTGCATATTTGAGAGGTTTGAACGACGTGAACCGATTGTTTCTATTCGTGCTCGCGTACATCCTTCCAATACATCGATCCAGAAAATGGATTTTATCTCGACATGCATCACAGTGGATGCCCATAGTATACAGTATATTGCTCCAGAACCAGGCCCGTTCAATTTGTTAGGCGGAATTGCGAACCACTTTATTGAAATTTCACAGAAGCGGAGAAGAGTCATCGAAGACAAACAATGTATATGCAATCACCATTTCTCGTGGGCGGGCCGGACTAGAAAAGTTTGATTTACTTTATACTTCATAGGCATTAGAATATCACTTACGGTCGAGCTCCCAAGTCCAAGCAGGCCTATCCTGGTTGACGAGGTATAGGTACGACTGCATGAAAGGCAAATGAGGACAATTCTATGAAATGACCGTGCATGCGTACGTTTGCGATGCTGTCGGGACTCAGCCTCGCATCAGGATTCTTCTCCATTTCCGGACGATACTCAACCATACGCTCGGTTAGAATCCCTAGTGGGGCAATTTGGTGAGCAGATAAAGCGAAAGGAAGATTCGATATACTTGCCTCCATCAATGACAGCCTGTCGAGTGGTTAACGGATCAATAATCGAGATATGTCAGCAATCTACTGGACTTACATGTGCAACCTGATAGGAGAACGTTCGATCAGCAGATGCTACAGCAGACAGCTGTAAAACCTTACATGTATATTCTCTTTCCCAAACTCCTTCGCCAAGCTTTGGGACAACGCTCGCAAACCGAACTTGCCAGCAGCAAACACACTCGTTGTCGTGTTCCCCCTCAAGCTCGCTGTCGCTCCGGTGAAAATCAATGTTCCCCTCTTTCCCTTTGGCTCCTCGATCTCGTTCTGCTTGAACGTCAAGATCGCCTCGCGAGAGAATGCGAACGCCGCTTCCACATTCACTGCGAGCGATTCGCGAATGTCCGAAGGTGTGACCTCAAGGAATGGCTTCCATACACCGTACCCGACATTGAAGATTGCAGCATGGATATTGAACTTCGGGGCTACGTATGTGTTGCGTATGGTCTGCCAGACAGCTGATATATCTTGATGTGCGTAGGATTCAACAGGGAAACCAGCGGCCTTGACGAGGATAGCCACTTCAGTTGAAGCTGTTAGAAGGATCAGAATAGTACATACGTCACCGCCTGATGCATTTAGTTCTTCCGATAGCTGTTTGACTGAGTCCGCACCGCGTGCAATTAATGCGATACTATATCCTGCTTTAGAGAATAAACGCCTAATGAGAGTGAAAAGCCATCAAATGGAAGTTCAGGAGTCAGGAATTGATGAAACGCACGCAACAGATGCGCCCGTTCCAGATCCTTTTCCTAGGCCTTGAAGAACGCATCAGGATTCAATGTGGCTTGCTTGGTATTGAAGAAAGACGCTCACCTGCGAGAACTAGAACTCGTCTTGCTGCTGTAGTGGACATAGGTGGGGACTTTCGGAAAGTAACTGTGGGTTTTCGTGACACATGGCCTTATATGCTTGTCTGATGACGCGATGTATGTCGGGGATGCGTCAGCAAGCCATTGGCGATTTACATTTGTTTATTCTTATATAATATTGCAGTGGTATATCTGCCCTTCAGGCTTCGGTGCGGATGGCCGGAGTCGTGCTTCCCGGTCACTCATCATCGATTATCCATATGATGATGGCTGCAAAGGGAAATTAGGCTTTATCCTGATTGACGTCAAGCAAATCATCCTACATACATCACATTCCCGAATGGGATGCCATTCGAGGTTTCCAATCATTGTTGGTTCCCGTCATTTAGATTCAGGCAACGTTCCGTGCTCCCCGATTGCCTGGCAGGTGATCCCAAGAGGTTTATAAAACGCAGAGGCATCATCTCTTACTGTACAGTCCACGTTCATCGGTAAATTGTCCACGACCCCCAGGAGCTCTCACCACGCTGCGAGCTGAATTCCAAAATGTTCCCAGTTATCCTCCTCTTTTCTGCGATCTTCGTGTCTTCAGGTTTGTCTTATTCTGCCAGTGGATGTCCGTTATCTCACTATTGCTGTATGCTAGCTTCAGGTAGCGCTGTATCGCCCATACCCTTGGACTCTCTGCGCGGACTTTTTGCTCGTCAAGAACCCGTATTCGATCCCAGTGCACTTCCTTCTCAATGTAGATCTCGTTGCACGGTCGTTACCACTGCTCTGACCGTGAGTTCACGTACCGTCATAACCCGCTACCTCGTTCCGCTGGCTGACCGTATATTTTTTCCATAAGGACTGCCAAATGTCAACTGATCTTGCGTGTGGCTGCACCGTCCCAGTCGAAGATGGTTTCGTCGATTGCCTCAACTGTCTAATTGCTCTATCTCCGTCGCGACCTTTGATCGATACCGAACAAGAATTCCTTGATCGTTAGTATCTTTTTTATAACCCCACTCCCCGGTTGACCATGTTTACTGACTTGGCATGGTGAAACATCACAGAATTTGTTCAGGCGTGCAACTCATTCGGCGCATCCCTCCCCAGCACCACACTTTCTGGTGCTGGGCCTTCGGCAACTTCAGGGAGTTTCAGCGCGACCGCTATCACTTCTACCACCCCGAGACAAGTTACGGCTACCGCGGCCCCCTCTTCTACCAATGTTGGAGTCAGCACCATCACTCGACCGTCGTTTACCCCTGGATCGACCACGACGGCTGTATCTCCCAGCTCCAGTGCTGTTGGCGGCCCTGGTTTGGGAAACTTTGCTGTGCAGCGTGCTGGGAATGTCGGGAAGAGCATGACAGTTGTTATTCTTGTGGCTGTAGCATTCACGATGTTTCTTTGAGGTTGGATCAGCGTGTGGATATCGGACGAGGTCGTGATGACGGGCCGTGCGGAACGGCTGCACCGTCTAGCGAAGTCTTTGCATCTTGGATCCTGTAGTGTACATTCTACGTTCCTTTTCTGAACCAGGGATTGACTGGTGATTAAATTGTAGGACGCAAGTGATGTTACTGTGGCTATGACATTCGAACTTGCATGCTGTGCGCTTTCTGACGACGGCCTTTGGGCCGAGGGGGCTCCTTGTCTTTCCGTCTTTTCTCTCCGACTACAAACGGTCTAGGTCATATATTCGCCTCTCCAACACGTCGGCGAATTTTTATTCGTGTCATCTTATGCGACCTCATAGATTGTCCTCAGGCAATACCCTATAATGGGGACTCGGGCATCGCGCACGCGCCCTGATAGCCATTCCAACACTCTGATACACTTGGGGCGAAGACGGACTAACTATAGTACAAGCTTTGCACTTTATGCCCACTAGCAGTATATCCGGTATGGACCGACTGTCTGTAAAATGACGCTGCAGATGGCTGGATCATCCCAGATGGGGTCCAGTAAACGCGAAGCTCATGCAGTTGCAGTTTCGACATTCATCAAGAAGCCTACCCATCCGTATACGACGTGGATATCGTTGCTTGGTGGAAGGACGTGAGAGGTCTCACGAGTCCATACCCAAACTGCATGATGAGATCATCATACCGCAAAGTTTCGTCGTAAAGGCGGATTCCAAGGGTAAGGACATACCATGTTCGGCACCGCCGACTTCCACATCTTCGCATGCCTCGGCTTGGTGCCAAGAGGCCTTGCTCAGGGTTTCTGACCAATGTACTGGCCCCTGGGTGTCAGCAGTTGGGTTATGAAAGACAGACTCAGATGCACCACTTGGAATATCTATCGCATACCCCGACGGATCGAAAGACGAGGTCCGCGAACCCGAAGCCACTACAGCAATGGAGAGTGACGTGCTGAGAAGGAATCCACTGTCAATCGTGGTGCCAGTGAATCTGCAGATCTTGTGCAAGTTCTTGTTCCTTTATTCTGGCCTCGTCTTGAGTTCTGTTGATTTTCATTAATGTGACTTCTTTGAGTGCAGAAATTCAACAGATGATTGGTTTTTCAATGGTGCCAGGGTTACCAGTGAAGCGTGAGCGTGTACAAGTGGAAAGGAGGAAGACGAACTTTCCCGAGATTCTTGACTTAAATATGGCAGACCATGGTGGTTGGTCACTATACAAATCCACGATTCATAAGTTGTTATCGAATACACGACGAGAGGTCCGATTTCCCAGTCATTCCAAAAGAAACAAAAAAAAGAAGCGCTGACAATAGAAAAGTCCGTAGCAAACAATATTCGTGTACATGCGACAGTGAACGGTGTGTCCTAGTCCAGTCAGTGCATCCAAAATCACGCTCATTACCGAGTTGCAGGAGGAACTTCAACGATGGGTGGGGGCCCGACGACCTTGAATGCATGCTGAATGACCAAACTACCGCCGTTGGCGGTAGCGACAACTACCTTGAAACGCGCAAACTCCAACGCAGAAATCGCTTCGACCTTCCACTCAAAATCGCGTGATTCACGAGGCTTGAGGCATTCTATTCGAGACTTGGCTTTCCCCAGGATACGAAGCGCGAATGGCACATGAAATTCAACTTCAACGTCCTTCTTGTCATGTTGGCTGATATTGGTAACAGCCGCACAGATCTTGTACTGTTTGCCAAGGGCGTAGACGGGAAGTTTCTCCTTCGGCTCGGTGATCTTGCATGTGAAGCAAGGCTTGACGCGCAAGATCTGCGTTGCGATGGTGACACCGTCCATATGCGCCAAGAGGGCTAGATCATGATAAGGAGGAAGCGTGGCTGGGATCTTGAGGTCGAAGGCCAGTGTAAAAGACTTGCCACGATCCAGTTTGATAAGTTTACAGATTGAGTCGAAACAGTCCTCTGAGATGCGTTTACTTTCCACACGAGAGGATATCAGGTCCACGATAATAGTTCCAAATCTTGGTTCATCGAGGTTGTTCACCAGTCTGATATTTCCTGCGACACGCCCTCCCCACTCCAGGTCGCCCTCTCTAATGCGGAAACCATCAGAACTGAGGGCACGGCTGTGCGTTAAAGAGCAGTCCCAATGTGGTATAGGCCAATAACCATCCTCGCACAGTTCACCAATCCAAGGAGCCTTGGTTAATATCTCGTTGGGCTCATTGCAGGAGTTGCGAGTGTATGACACCTCTGCCGTCCCATCGTCAAGCGCGGAAAAGGGCCAATCCTCATTCGCCATGACAATGATATCATTAGATTCTTTCATGGCAACGTTCTTGGTGGTGCCAAACTCGCCGCGGGATTCAGGTGACATTCCCTTGTACTGGTGTGGGTGAAAGATACGCCAATCTGTCACCATTTCGTGAGTGGCGAGGAATTCGACCCAGGTGTCAAATGTCCAACCCCCGGCACCTGTTTCGAGCCCAGCGTCAGCGGTGACGTTGTGAGCTGGTATTCCAACAGCGCGAAGCAGAGATGTGAGGCAGGATGCGTCGTCTGCGCATTGGGCTTCCTTGAAGTGGAGGATCATGTCGAGGACATCCTGGGTATGATAGTCGAGTGTATAGATAAAGAGTTTCTCTTCAGCACGTGCTGTGGCAATTGCCGCATCGTAAGAATCTGTCATGCCACTGACGGCGTTAAGAGCGATCGAAAACACGCGCATGTCGCTCTGGCGAAGGTAATAGTGCAAGGCGTGCGTCGTGTTGGTCCCCGTACCAAACCACACTGCAGTGCCATCGAACGAGAACCGTGGAGGACCATTGACATCGGCGGGATTGAAGATTACATAGAACGACACTTCTGCATCTTTCTGATTGCAGCCAGAGTGCGCTATGAGAGTGTACCTCCCAACCGGAATGCCGTTAGGCACTGGCCAATTGGTCGTCGACGTCCATGGCCAGGTTCCAGTGAAGTAGCCGGGGAAGGCTTCAGTCAGCTCTAGTTTTGCGATGACGTTCTTGCTAGGGTCGAGGATCTGAGCTGTAACCTCTTTGCTGCAGCAGGTCTTGATGTGGATAAGAGGTCCGGCGCCTCGCCCACGCGGGAACACGGGACCATCGATCGCTTGCTCGCCTCCCTTAGGTAAGAAGAAAGGTTCGCCACCAAGAATCTCGACTACAGGCTGTGGGAGAGTAGAAACGACGGTGATGGCTTTGGAGGGTGGGCTAATGGTTGAGCCCATGTACTGAACAGCCGTGATGACATCCCCTGCATGGAGCACCTCGGTGCCTCCGAGGCCAACAATAACATCCCCAGGAGCTGCCCCGGCATAGCCGACGATGGCATTACCGCGCAGGATGACTACCGTTGCATTGATGGTTGTACCACGAATGGCCACGAAGCGAGATTCGGGGCAGATTGGCGACAATACAACCGGAGCTTCGAGTTTCCCAGTTGGTATGACTGGATCCGAAGGGTTGCTCACTGTGCAAAGCTTTTGCGTGGCTGTGATCTTGGACGCGTTGGTGAGACGAGAACTTAGGGGGAAGTAGTTACGATCGCCATTAGCGAACCATCCGCTCGTGACCTTCGTCCCATTGTCAAATATCTCAACGCTAGCACCGACGAAGAGACCCGAAAGGGTGACAGTGTCATTTCCTGGGACCATAGAAGCGGCTTCTGGCTTTGGCGGTGGCACAGGAGAAGGGGCGGATTGCACGATGACTGGATCCGAGCGTATGCTCCCGGTGTCAGTTATCCTAGGATCATCATCCCCAGTCAGGCTAGGGATATCATCGTGACCCTCACATGCTATCACTTCTGCAGTAACTACGCCGCCTGTGTGAAGGGGAGGTGTGAATGCTGCGTGCCATGTCCCTGCAACTGCCTCGTTAGCAAGTTCGGTGCTGCCTTCATACACGTGCAAACGTGTGCCAGGAACCAGCTTGTCAACAGGAACGATGACGCCGCACTGGTAGAGATTCGGTGCGACAACTGGCTTGGTAATCCTGATGAGGCTGAGTGGACTGCTTGCGACGATGACGGGTTGGATGGAATGTGGGCTGGTTTGAGTCCCGACCGTCTGCGTCGCAGAAATAGATTCGCCGACGTTCACCTGGCGTTTGATGATGACATCCACGAAACCGAACGGCGGTACTACTTCTGCAAGCAGCTCCTCAACTCCGCCATTCGTGGCGTAAATCTTGATGGTAGCATTTGGTACGAATCCACTGACATAGACTGCTTCTGCGCAAGAGTAGATGGGAACGGCAAGAACAGGTGGTGAGAGGTTGGTAACAGGAAATTTATCGGCCATAGTGATGCGTTCCTGTGATGAAGTGGGTGAGTAGATCTACAAGGTGAGAAAACGAGGGATATACATACAATATGGATGAGCTGTGAGTAGTTATGGGGGATCTGAACGGTGGTCGATGAAGGGGATTAAATAGTTTTATGAAATGGACCGCCTTACATATATGGGAGCTGTGTGACAGAAAATGAATTGAAAGTGAAAGCTGGAGCAAAATGATGAGCGCCCATGCCTTCGGCTCCTGCTATTCAAGCCTAGAGTCCCCAAAATGTCCTACTTTGACGACCTGAGGGCATTCGACTGCGAGTCTCCGTTTCGTTATGGAAATGTCATTCCGCTGTCAATGCGCGCTGCAGGTTCTCTCACACCGCCAGGGGCGCTGCTTCATTTCGTATATGATGATTCTGGATGTTCCTTGATTATCGGGGACTGCATTAGAGGACGGCATAAAACTTCCATTCAGGAGGGTGTCACTGACTCCTGAGCGCTGACGGCGGAAAGGGGAGAGTTTTGAGAATCGAGTGATCATTTTAATTCCCTCAACGGGTCCTAGTGGGGTTCCGGCTGCTGCCTGAAATCATGCAAAGGCGGAAGTCCAGTACGGTTCATAAGCGTGTGGTCATCGAGAGTCGAAGGGCATGGCATGGTGTGGGAGTCCATATTTCTGATAGCTGTGGTCACTTCCCATACTACTAGTATCACGTGTAGTGGTATTCAAAATGATAGAGACATTTAAAATCCATTCTACAGCCACATCCACCATAATAAGCCCTCTAACGACATAAGATCAGCCAATGGATAGTATACCCAAAGGGGCCTATAAAGTTTCTTCAGTAAGATATGATGCAGACATCTTTCTGCACAATGATCTTTGAATGAGGTACACCGACTTTTTCTTGGTTCCTATGTGAATGAATTTCTCCAGGAGCATGAAAAAATTGGGGATCACATTTCGCCCATTTATAATGCACTCATGCCTGCTTGGTTAGAGCTTGTCCAGTCTTTGGATCTCACAGATCTCCAGAAAGGAGAATTGATTACAGCACTAATCAACAACTGGTCTGTGACTCACAGACCATTGTATGTTGTTGTACGTCGAGGTCGTGGTTCAGACATCTGTCCGTAACTACAAGTCCTCGCGTTGTCCTTGCGGGTATGAAGTCAAGGTGGAAAGTGGAGCGGGCAGGGTTACGTGTTTGTGCAATTGGCGAGAGAAGTCGTACAAGTTCAACGAACATCACAATCCCGACGGCACTCCATATGGGATAGGGGTTGCCATAGGCTTTTGTGCCGATGGCTATTTTGGTGATGTGAGTGCCGATATTATTTCCCGGAGTCTGCCCACAATTCACTCCAAGTCTCTGCTGCACTCTGCTTCAGCTGCCTTCCTCTTCTCGCCTCAAGATCTTCGCCTTGACGTGTGAGATCTTTCAGCGCACCCTCTGCCTTCTCCACTTCTCGTCTCTGTTCCCTGCTTCTCATCTCTGGGTCTCGTTGACGCACGGCCCACCTCTGCCTTCTCCACTTCTCATCTCTGGGTCTCGCTGTGAGATTGTCATCTTTGTGTTGACGCATGGCCCACCTCTGCCTTCCGCACTTCTCGTCTCTGGGTTTTGATGTGAGATCTTCATGTTCCCATTGACAGATGTCGTGTTGGCCCACAACTGATTAGAGATCTCCGCTTCAGCTCACCCTGCCTTCCCCGCTTCTCATCTCACCTTGAGATCTTGATCTTCGATGTTTGCCTCAGGCCGAGGGAAGAAAGCTCGACGTGGTGTCCCACAAAGAATCCCATGTATTGAACCAACCTGCCCCTCAACCTTCCTCAGCCGACGAGGCCTCACTTATCACGTCAACACATTCCATCAAGATACTCATCGGGCTTGTGCAAGTCACCCACGAAGTCCAGACATCACACTGTTGCCGGATGGGTTACCATTTGATGATCCCCAACCACACTCTGGGGCATCCATGTCGCCTCCTCCCACTCTCCTAGAACCGAAGAAGCGTGCAAAAATGTACCATCCAATATTAAATGGTGTGTTTGCTGTTATTCGAAATAAGAAAACCACCAACTAAGTTCAGATACAATATTTCAGGTCGGCCTTGCGATGAGGATGGCAACTACCTTCCTCAGAACACACCTCCGCCACCTCGTGTTACTGTCCCCAACACTGACTGGGCACCCTATGAGGATGAGGTTCAATACAAGACAGCTGATCTTCTGTATCGAAGAGTAGAAATGTCACAGGGCAACATCAATAGTCTTTTGGAGCTATGGGCATTATCACTGATGAAACACGAAGATCTGGGGCCTTTTGACAACTATCAGCATATTTATGATACGATCGATGCTACGGAACTGGGTGATGCCCCGTGGAAGTGTTTCAAGGCTAGCGTCGAGGAGGAACTTCCCGAAGATGCTCCAAGCTGGAAGCAGCGGACGTACAACGTTTACTATCGTGACCCTGATGTTGTTGTCGCCAACCTACTTGACAATCCCGATTTTGACAATGAATATGATACTACACCCTACGTCGAGCTTGGTGCTCAGGGTGAGCGCCGCTGGAGTAATTTTATGTCGGCAAATTTCCCCTTTAAACGTTGTGTAAGTGTGAATTTGATTTGTATATGGCCCAAGTTGACCTCATGTTTTAGGATCAAATTTATGCTGATGATCCTACTACGGCGGGTGCAATGTATGTTGCCATTATCCTCGGGAGTGACAAGACGACTGTGTCTATTGCTACGGGAGACACGGAATATCACCCAGTCTACCTCTCAATCGGGAACCTTCACAATGGAGTTCGACGTGCGCATCGCAATGCACTCGTACCAGTTGCATTCTTAGCGATCCCAAAAAGTAAGTAACTGTG
>QFEU01004778.1:0-10866 GCA_003316345.1 Tricholoma terreum | reverse complement strand
TATAACGTGGTTTGGGCACGTTGTAGGGGTGGATCTGATCGTTACGTGGCACGATGCAGGGTTGAGATGATGGTGGGAAAGGAACTGATTGTCACGAGAATAGCTGCATCAATGCGCAGATATACGAGTTTGTATACTCACAAAAGTGTGGTGAGCCTACGGAGCATATGAGGATCACACTGTGCAACGAGTACGAATAACATATAATTGCTGTGGTGTGCGTCTAGGCTAAGGTTTGGCTCCTGTACAAATTAGGAAGGAGCCAGTTTTATAGGAACCGGCTCTGTCTAAATATAATAGATACAAACAGGATCCCCCCAGGGTCGGTGGGGATCACTACAGATCACCATCGCCGGGAAGGATGACAGCGATCTCATTGGTGGCAACAGTAGAGAGATTGTAGCAGCGATGGTCGGAGTGTTCCTCAAAGCGCCAAGCGATCTTGCACTGCTGCTCTGGAGGCATGTTCCTGGTGAGCTTGTGGGCCTGCTTGTACATCTGGACTGCAGGATGATTGTCAGGGCAACGCTAATCACTACTTCACCCGTAGGTTACTAGGTGCGAAGCGGGCTCCCACAAGAATACTATCGACGAAAGAAAAGAGAAACAATGCTGACTTAGGTGTCACACTAGATGAGCGTGAATCCTGAGAGAACTCAAATGAGGACTCTGCAGGTTATCATTGCAATATATATACTAC
The DNA here is from genome assembly GCA_003316345.1 of Tricholoma terreum. Lineage (NCBI taxonomy): Eukaryota > Fungi > Basidiomycota > Agaricomycetes > Agaricales > Tricholomataceae > Tricholoma > Tricholoma terreum. The sequence continues at coordinate 10,166 of QFEU01004778.1, read as the reverse complement.
TATACATGTGGTTACGGTGTGTCGTACATGTGTACTTTGTGTGGTACTGCGCCTGTCATCATGATGTCATGCATGCATTGCCCATGCTGCTAATACTACCATGCCGATACCATGTGTAACTACTATAGATAATAAAAGTGTAACTGAGTCTAAACAAAGATTAGATCAATCTGATAAGATAAAGTCAATATAATATTCTGAAAAAGTCTTCTCCTGACATTACCCCCCCTTTAGACTTCGTGTCCTCACGAATTTCCTAATCTTCTTCGTTCTTGCTTGCTTCTTCGTTCAAGGCTTGACTCAGAGTTGGCGTGGTTGGTGGATGATAAAAATGTATCGGGATACCATCACCTGGTTCAATGTCCGACTCTGTGTGCCATTGAGCCCTTTCACTGTTTCGTAGTCGTAGGCCAATGAACGTCTTTAAAGTCACTGCGATCATGGTGAAGAGAGCGAAAAGGATAAAAGCAAGCGTGTTCATCTTTCGAGAAGGATAGTGATGGTTTTGACAAAGGTTTCTTTTAAACTCCGCCTTCAACATCCAATCATGATCATGCTCCATTGGGGATATCCATGTAATTCTCGATTGGGCGGAAGTTAAAAAGAGAAAGGGAATTAATCCGTCAGGGTGCAGATGGATGTGTTCAGTGAAATTCTTTGATTGCCTCATTCACATTAGTTACATTCTCCACCGGTTCCCAAGTATTATTCTCCTTGGTGTACCCTTTCCATTTTACTAGGTACTGGAACTTTCCTCGGTACAACCTTGAATCGAGGATTTGCTCTACTTCGTATTCAAGCTCTCCATCAATTTCTACTGGTGGTGGTTCTGGTGCTCTTTGCTGAGGAATCTCAGAAGGTTTGTAAGGATGAATGTGTGAAATGTTTACTACCGGGCGAATCTTGATCGATCTCGGTAATTTCAGTCTCACCGCATTCGTGGAAATCACTTCAGTAATTAAATAGGGACCAATTCGTTTCTCTGCCAACTTCTTTGATGGGTGTTTGAGATTCAGATCCGTCGTTTCCAGCCATAATTTCTGTCCAACTTCATACACGGGCGCCTCTCCATGCGTCTGATCCGCATATCTCTTCATCTTGTCTCATGCCTTCACCAATGTGGCCTGCACTTCCTCATGTACTCCTTTTATTCGACTAGCAAAATCGTCTACTGCCTCATTCTTCGACTGCCTCCTCGGTTCCACTCCCATTCATGGATTATAGCCATAATTAGCATAGAACAGCGATACCTGTATTGCTGAGTGTACTTTATTATTATAGGCAAATTCCCCCAACACAATCCATTCTGGCCAATCATGCTGCCGGTGCGATGTAAAAATCCTCAAGTATTGTTCAACATCTTGGTTAACATGCTCCGTCTGACCATCAGTCTGCGGATGGAATGCCGTGGATAGCTTTGTCTCTATCCCCAATAATCCGTTTAACTCCTTCATCAATCCTGCTGTGAACTGTGGCCCTCGATCCGAAATAATAGAGTCCGGTAATCCATGGTATCTCCACACATTATCTCAGTATAACTTAGCTAACCCCAATGCACTCGTTTCCGCTGTCGTTGGAACCACATGTATCTGTTTCTTCACACGATCAACTACAACCAGGATAGCATCAAATCCTTGCGCTTCTGGGAGTCCCATAATAAAATCTGCCGATACACTCTTCCAGGGTTCGACTGGCATTTTGGGTGACATCAGCTTTCTGGCTGGCGGAGCTGGAAACACCTTATACCGTTGACATGGGTCGCATCCATCCACATACTTAAATACGAATTTCGTAATTCCTGGCCACCAATAATTCTGCGTGACCATCTCTAAAGTCTTCCACCGTCCCAGATGACCTGCCACAGGCGTATCATGATGCAATCTGATGATCTCGCGTCATAGCTGCTCATTTCTTGGAACGTAAACTTTTCCTCTAAATAGCACCAAATTTTGCTCTTCAGACCATTCCTCTGACCTCAACCTCCTCGTCAGGGACCTCTTCATCTCTTCTACCACTTTTACAACCAATTCATCCTAATCTTTTGATCATCTGATCTTAGATAAGATGTCCTCTTCTGCGCCTTCAACTACCAAATGCCCTTGTTGTAGTGCACGAATCGCAAAAAACTCCGGGTTTAAAAGTGTTACTTCATCATTATCTTTTTCCACCCCCTCTTTATGGTCTGGCCTCCTGGACAGAGCATCCGCTTTTCCCATAGAAGCCCCAGGCTTATTAATCATCTCAAAATCAAATCTTGACAAATAAAGCACCCAGCATGCTTGTCGCTGATCCAATTTCTTTGATCCCATAAAATACTGCAAATTTCGATGATTTGACCAGATCTCTACTTTATGCTTTGCTCCTTCTAAATGATGCCTCCATTGCTCCAATGCCCTAATAATACTCAACATCTCCTTGTCATGTACGTCATAATTCCTTTCTATGTCATTCAACGATTTTGAATAAAATGCACATGGCCTCCACTTTTCATCATCGCATTTCATGGATAAGATTGCCCCTCTGGCAAAGTCTGAAGCATCTGATTCGACTCTAAGCGGTTGATCCGGATTCACCGTGACTAGAATCGGATTCATCGTGAACCTCACTTTGAGAGTGTCAAACACATTCTGCTGCTCTTCACCCCATTGCCACTGCTCATCTTTCCTCAATAATTTATTCATCAGTGCTGCCACCTTCGAGAACCCTTCTACAAAGCACCAATAAAAATTGGCAGGACCAAGGAATCACTGAATATCCTTGACCTTTTTTGGAACTGGCCAATCTGTAATCGCCTTCGTCTTCTGCTGATCCATCTTGATCCCATCTGGTCCAATATATAACCCCAAAAACTCCACTTCTGTCTGATTAAATATGCATTTCTCCAGTTTCAAAAATAAATCATTCTCTTCTAATCGCTTCAACACTTCCTCTGTAATTTTTTCATTTTCTTCCACAGTTTTTGTAAAAATAAGAATGTCATCAATGTAAACTACTACTACTCCTTCATCGATCAGGTCCCACATGATCGAATCCATCATTGTCTGGAAGGTCGCCGGACTATTCATCAGACCGAAATACATAACCGTTGGTTCAAACGCTCCATGATGTGTGGTGAACGCTGCCTTCCATTCATCTCCTTCTTTTATCCATACATTATTATAACCCCATCTTAAGTCTAATTTCATAAATATCTTCGATCGTCCAACTTTATCTACCAGCTCGCTAATCAACAGCAAGGGATAATTGTTCCTGATTGTCCATGCATTTAAATACCGATAGTCCTGAACCATCCGCTTCTTCATATCCTTCTTTGGAACAAAGAACACTGCTGACGTCTGCAGGGATTTGCTTTCTCGGATGTAACCTTTTCTGAGTTGGTCGTTAAGAAACTCCTCTACCTCCTTCTGTTCCTGAGGAGATAGCTGAATATTCTTCACTTTCTTCGGCTCAAAGTCCAGTTTCATCTTGATTGCATGATCCCATGGTTTTCATCTTGGCATTCGCTCCGAGGCTTTCTTTCCAAACACCTTCATCCATCTCCTGAATCTCCGAGGAATCCGTTCTTCCAACATCTTTTCCTTTTCATCTTTTTCCTGAGGGTTCAGATCCTTGTTTCCCCAAGAAATAGGCTTTTCTGTTCGTCGGATAAAATGTTTGTTCACGATTTCCTCTAGGATTCCATCTTCATCGTCGCCCATTATTCCTCCAGCACAAATGTACGCATCCTCATCTTCTACTTCCTCAATGGACGGTTTATACTGCCACTTTCTTGCAACCTGTTTCCGCTTGTGTTTCTTCTTCGCACTTCTGATGAACACATTGCACTCTTGTGGACACTGAGTCATCTTTACTTCACCAGTGTTCCAATTGACTTCCGGATTGTGCTTCCGAAGCCACGGGTGCCCTATGATCACCGTCGACTTTCCCAGATCGCAAACCTCAAGCACTGCTTTCTTCTTATGGCCCTTGTGTGACATCATCAAGGTAATCTCCTCTGTAATTGATCCTCCTTGATTCAAGGTACCATCAACATTATATACCTTAATCGGAAATTGTAAGGTACGAGTTTTAAGTCCATTTCCGTGTACAAACTCTATCAATAAATAATCCAGTAGCATTGCTATCTAGTAAAGCCTGTACCGTAATTGTAGCATGAGTGTCCATGGTCGTCAGACCGACTTTTATCATAATTTCTTTTTCAATCCTTGCTGATCGAATAAAGAACTTCTTATCCCTTTTTGGTTCCGCTACCCTGGTTGATTCCGGCAAAATGGGAATTAAGCATGCTTCCAGAGCACCGAGCTCAGTTTCCTGAGACCCCCTGCCATTAGATACTACTACATGATCGGTAACAACATCGTTTGTATCTTCGATCTCTTCAACCAGTAGTCCATCAAACCTATTCTTGGAAACAAGTGCAGGATTCACTTGCTTCCAGCGGAAAAACCCTCACTGGTCAACTTCTCTTGCCAGTACCTCTTCATGTCATCGTACTCCATTGCACAGACATCCAGCTGTGACTTACAGTTCCTTGCGAAGTGTCCCAACTGTCCACACTTGTAACACTTCATTCTTGCATGGCGGTTTCAATCCACGTCCATCATGTCTGGATCTTTAGCTGCCACGGGCTTGGTTGATTGGGTTGGTGTACCCTGTGGTTTCGGTGCAGTGTACTGTTTCAGTGTCGGAGTGTAATGACGACCGGCGAAGACCTTTTCTTCGACCTTGGCCTGTCGCCATTGCCTGTCCAGGCGCATAGACTCTGTGTACCATCCTTCTATCGAAACTGGTCGTTGTTCGAGGTTGTTAAGCCTCTCACATAGAGCCTTGTTCAACAACCGTTTGAATTCGTGGACTAAAGCCATGCCCATGTAATTTGCAGCATGCGCCGCAATCTTAAAGTCTTGAACGTGCTCGTCCGCTGTCTTATCACCCTGGCTAATCGTGGTGATCTCGAAAATTCTGGTATCTTCCTCATTAGGATCACTGAACGTGTTGACGATGCCTTTGATCACTTGATTGCCCATAGTGAAAGGCACCTTCCCTTCCATCATTTCTTTGACAGCCACTTCCTGCCACTTGAGCGCTGTTACGCTCTGCAGGTACGATAAGATCCAAATGATCTTAGCTTCTTCATTGGGGAACTCATCAGCTCGCCCCTTCATGTACATGTAGCAGGCAGTTCTGAATGCCTCTACTTCCTTCATCTTCCCAGAGAACGGTTGGGGTGCAGCGATCTTTGGCATTGGTCACTTCGACGGTTTGGGAGATTGTCCCGCTGTTTCCGTCAGTTCAGGTACACAAGCTGCAGCTGCTGCCACATTCTCAAACTGGGCCAGCTTCCCTGACATCTCGATGAAGTGCCTGAGCAACGTCTGGTGCTCATTCCGCAACAAGGTGTAACATTCCTCGATGCTCATCTGAGGTGGTGCCGGGTTTCCAGCCAGTTCTCCGATGTTGATCTCATCTCCGATCTCGCCCATGTTTGATAATGGTGTTCCGAGTGATGTGATGGGTGAAAAGTGTGGGGTAGTAAGAGGTGAAAGGATGGGGGAGAGATCATGTCAGTGTGAAGGGAAAATAATGGTAACTCAATAGTACCTTGGTCTGGGCGCACGACCCTGAGTTGGACCTTAGGTATGAAACAGGAAATCTCCGAGATCTCTTGTGAACACAGACAGCTGCAGTCAACCACGCGTCTGCACGCTCCGGTCTAGTGAATCTCAGAGGGTGATCTAGGTCTGCCTGGAGCGAACTCCGTGACTGACTTCAATTGAGAAGGGACCTAAACAACACTAACCGCTCCTGAGGCGAACCTTGTGGAATGATTATGTGAGGGAGAGAGCAGTAAGCATTGTTCGGTAAGGAATGGGAACATACAAATGTGTGGTTGATGAGTCCACGGGCGTGAGTCAAAGGTGTAAAGGCAGGGTCGGTTTTCGAACACAAGAATGGGTACTGAGATTTCAGTGCTGTTCAAATGTCCGTAGACCGAAAAGGAAAATGTTAACTGGTGTGGTGAGGAGAGTGAGAGTGAGACGAGAAACATTGTCACAAGCTCAAGCACTGCCAGGCGGGTCATGCAGGTATGGACACCCATGTGGGTTGGCACAGCAGCCTATTCAGTAAAAATCGATTGTATAACTGTCCCACCTGAGGGAGGGATTTCCACAATCAACTCATCAGTAGCGGACTCAGCCCATGGCAGGAGAGTTGGGTGGGCTCCTGACTCTACCGGTATGTGTTCTCCCATTCGATAGTAGAGCATCGCAATTATGTAGTTCAAGGCTCTGGGCCCATCCATGAGCTCATGTGATTGGACAATAGTGAATAAAGGCTTGCATCGGTGTGTGCAGCAGTGATGCCAAATATGGCGGAACCCCAAACACCACCATGGTGTGATGGTGAATGGTGCCTAATAAACAGAAGCGCTGTGAAGGGTGTATGGCAGAAGCTATGACTACTTGACATATAAAATGGTAGGAAAAGAAAATACCGATGAAAAAAATACTGCAGAAGGCGATGGGGGGCTGTGTGAAATTGCAAAATGGGGGTCCTCGGAGCCCAGGCACAGTACTACACCCATTAGCCTGGCCTCCAGGAAGGGACTTGAGTTTGTCCTGCAACTTTGAAGTAAGTATTGCAATGAGATGGGTGGACATAGTGGTGAAAAATAGAGTGGATGGAAAACATGAGGCAGCAGCACGTTGATGAAATGACACAAGTTGATATTCCCATGGTTGACATTTTGTTTATTCACCAAGGTACGGACAGATGTGTGGCGTCTACCAAAACAGGAAATCACAGATATTGGTGTCTGCGCCATGTTCTGACTCCTGTCACCGGTCTTCTAAACCTATTTCCTTTCTCATTATGGTCAGTGCATCCATCCTCCTCACCATTAACTTCCTCCAATCCAGCTGATCATCATCACACTATTCCCAACCAATCACGGAATCGCGATCCAATCAGAAGTCACTCAAAGCCATTGCATGATCGCTACGTCCATCAATCCCGTTTCGCTTTCAGTTGCAATAGCTCTAACACATTCTTCGAGCATTGTACCAATGCCTAGGATGGCATTCCATTTCACCACTCTGTCCCCACAGTACCTTCTTGCTGTTTCCAGCCTAAATTCATTTGATCCAGGTCCCCGCCCTTTGCTATTTTTAGCAACATTCCATTCTAGCATTGCATGATTTGCAAGCTCAGCAAAGTATTCCCCCCCTGCATCCGACCTTCCTATTCAACAGTGCGACTTCCCGATCCTATCTGCAATCGCAACTTGTGACTCTCAATCTGTGATTGGATCGCAATCTCGGAGATATCAGTAGCACATAGCCCCCATCGCATTCTATAGTATTTTATCAGTGTTTTTATTTCCCCTACCATTCTTCACTTAGTATCTTTCATCATAGCTTTACAATTTTCATTCGTTCTGATAGTACATAGCAAAGCATAGCCAGTCGCAATAGTTCTTGCCAATTGGTGTAGTATATGCCCAAACATGAAGTCTCTTTAGTATATAAGTAGTCGCAACTAGTAGCAAAGTAGCTTTCTATAGCAGAGTTAGTCTCCCAGCTTCCCTCAGTCCTCCACCATTCAATATAGTCTTGAAATATAGTTCTCAGTTCCCCCTCTACAGTTCCCCCTCTACAGTTCCCCCTCTATTTCAAATCTCAAAAGCTTTCTCTCATTCTCCAAATCTACTTCATATATCTTCATCCAACCCAATCCTTTCCTATAATTCCAACTTGCGACTGTGCTACATCTCCACCTATCCAAGAATCATTGCAAATCCTTTAGCAATCACATCGCCCGAGTGCCCGAGCTACGTATATCTAGATCGTGTTCGCTGGTAGTCACTCACGAAAAGTGGGGTGGAATTCTGTGGCAACTTCCAACTGGTCCCCATCATGAGAGCTATCAGATTGAGTGGTATCAAAATCTTTGTTGCTTGAATCTCTAGCTGAGTTGGACATGGTGTATGGGTGACCAACCAAGTTGCTCATGAGGGGGGGACAGAATATTATGTGGCGAAACAGGACCCTTCCTGCCACCCAAAATTGTGTTTACTTCTCTGATAGTGCATCATCCTTGGCCTGGCTGAATTGGTGCCTTGAAATCAGCCAGTAGATCCCATGAGTATTTCTACAACATGTAGCACTGCTGCTCACTGTACCCATTTGTGCATTGTGCCAATAATCTTGGTGGTGAATGCACTGCTAAATGCACTGATGATTGCATGTGATGCAGTGAGATGGAACCCTTATTAGTACTGCCCACATTGCTTTTCCTTTGATAGTACATCACCCTGACCCTGGCTGACTTGGTGCATTGACATCACACAGTATATGCCCCAAGTACTTCTGCTGGGTGTAGTAGTGCCACACCCTTTACCAATTTGTACATTATGGCCCATATATTGGCGGTGATCACACCACCAAAGACTGGCCAGAACAGTCCCGCTGACACATTGTCGCCAAAATACCACTGAACCATCACTGCAGCACTGTGAAAGGACTGCAAAAGCATCACCAAATATCCTGTGGAAGGCACCCGCATGGGTGGATGCATTGGCACAGGCATCACCCTGAATATACACCATATTTTCAAGCGCCCTGCATCACTGAATGCACTGCTGAATACACCAACAACTGCACCACCAAAGGACTTCAGGAGAACTGATGCAGGACTCTTTCCAGTCAGCTATAAACACATTAGGACCACCTTTACCTTCAAGGTTCTTGATGACACACAAATGTCAAACCTGGAATGTGCAAATCTTCCCCATACCAATACTACCAGAAACTGCACAGCATATAATACTCCTAATCTATATATATGCTGGTGTTGGCTTGTTTCCCAACACTCCCCTTCAAGTCGATGCCAGTCCCATTTCTCTGATTAGGGATGCCGAAGTTCCATATATAGATTAGGAGTATTATACGCTGTATAAAAGATGTCCACCCCATAGGGGTATAATAGATCTTGTCTCTCGTTTATCCCACTGTCATCTCGTCTGCATCAGCAAAACACATTTTTTCTTTTCACCACTTTACAGAACTTTTTTGTCTTTCTACTACTTGTAACTACTTGGGTTCAACATTGTCGTTTTGAACTTGTACAGTCAAGTAACCGTGAGTCAGAAAAGTTACAAAAGGAATAATTCAGCAGTAATAAGTGATACGGACCGAACTGAAGTACATGCCAAGTAAATAACTTTATTATACATGAAACTACTTAACTGAAGGGGACAGACACCCAGGGAAATTATAACAGTCAAATCTGGGTTTATATTCCCGCATGATGGTCTGTGCATGGATTTCCAAGTTTCATTGGTCAGCTGCCATGTTGCTAAGGTACGTGATCTATCATTTGTACCCAAAGTCCCCACAGCCGCATAGCTGCTCAAGCGCTCAAGTGACAAGCCCCCACAACAGCCACTGGCAGCCATGTGCCAGCCGCCCGCTTCATTCACCTCCCTGCTCTGCTCATCTCCCTCCCTCCCTACACCCTTCCCACCATCACCATCTCTCTGTCACCACCGCCTACTACCACTCCCTTTGAAGAACGAAACCCATGGCTGCAGCAGTGCCACATCATGCAAAATGGGACCCAAACGACATCCAGCTGTCATTTGGGCCCTGAGTAAGTGTTTTTCATGTTTCTTTCCTTCTTTTTTACAACTATCTAACCTTTTCATTTGTTTTTTAGGTTCAACTTCTGTTGCAACAATGTTACACCTTCCGAAACAGCCGCCACATCCGAACGTACAACACTGAGCACCTGCCCCCAGCCTCGTGAGCCACTGCTTGTGGGGTGGATTGCGGGTGCCACTGGACCATGAAAACAGCAGGGGCACACGAAAACAGGGGACTGGGCATGCAAACGGTGAATGGGAGGACGACGAACAACAAGCGGGGGAATGACAAATGACAAGCAGGGGAATGACAAATGACAAGCAGGGGAATGACAAATGACAAGCAGGGGAATGGCAAACAGCAAGCGGGGGAACGACAACCGATGAGCAGGGGGAATGGCAAACGACGAGCAGGGGGATGACAGCCAACAGTTGGGGATGACTGGAAATGACGAGCGTAAGGATGACAGGCAACAACAAGCAGTGGGGAACGACAAAAAGCGCACGGAATACCAACAAAACG
>QFEU01004773.1:0-13747 GCA_003316345.1 Tricholoma terreum | reverse complement strand
TGTGCACTGGTCCGATGTCCATGCTCTCGCCCAACACCAGTGCCCTCGCCCGACACTTGTGCTCTAGCCCGACACTTGTGCTCTTGCCCGACACCTGTGCTCTTGCCCGACACTTGTGCTCTTGCCCAACACTTGTGCTCTTGCCCAACACTTGTGCTCTTGCCTGACACCTGTGCTCTTGCCTGACACTTGTGCTCTCACCCAACACTTGTGCACTCGTCCGACACCCAGGCTCTCGCCCAACACCCATGCTCTCACCCGACACTTGTGCACTGGTCTGACACCCAGGCTCTCGCCCAACGCCCATGCTCTCGCCTGACACTTGTGCACTGGTCCGACAATTATCCTCTGGCCCGATGCCTGTCACCCAGCCCAACATGCTTTGGTCCGACAATTATTCTGGCCCAACCCACCCATCCACTCAAATAGCAGTAATTATCTGAGTATTGGCCCACTCATCCATGTTGTGTATATCTAGCTTCATGGGCCCACTTGGCTGGCCCATCATACTGGTGCAAAATACATCATTGGCTGGTCCATGGCATATGGGCCAAATCTGCTATAGGCCCTGCAACATCGAAGGTCGTATGGCTGATCCGACTCGCATTCACGCCATTAGCAAATGGGGTCCATGTCGGACTCTCACCGAAGTCAAGGCCTTCTTAGGCACGATCGGCGTGTGTCGGATATTCATTAGAAACTTCACCAAGCGAGCTGCGGCTCTCATCAACCTCACACACAAGGAGATTCCCTTTGACTTTGGACCAGCCCAGATAGCCGCACAAGAAGATCTCAAGCAAGCTCTCATCGACTCACCCGCAATTCGCGCCATTGACTACACATCAGACGCCCCTGTCATCCTCTCTGTTGACACCTCCCACATCGCAGTGGGGTTCTTCCTATCGCAATGCGACCCCGATAATCCTCGCAAGCACTATTATAGCCAATTCGGCTCCATCACACTCAACAAACGCGAATCGCATTTCTCGCAGGCAAAGCTGGAACTCTATGGTTTATATCACGCTCTTGGCGCATTTTGACTCTACCTCATAGGCGTCCGAAACCTCATCGTTGAAGTCGACGCCCGATATATCAAGGGAATGCTATCGAATCCCGACATTGCACCCAGCGCCTCGATTAATCATTGGATCGTATCAATTCTCACCTTCCACTTCACCCTTGTCCACGTAGCTGGTACTCACCACGGTCCCGATGGCCTTTCGTGCCGACCACCCCAAGACGAAGATTCGGTTTTAGATGACGAAGAAGATTTTGGAGATTGGGTAGACAGACTACATGGTTTTATGCACCAGATCAATCCGATTTCGACGCGCTCACTCCTCTCTGCCGAATCGCATCCGACATTCGCCCTCTCTTCAGATCTCAGTAAGGGGGAGGATGTCTCCTATGCCAACGTTCCTTGATCGGACAATGCAAAGAGCGACGACGCAAAGCTACTTTGAGTACGCAAATGGCTCGACGACCTGGCGTGCCCTTCCGATCTCACCGATTCCGAGTACACTTCGTTCATGCGATACTGTACAGAGTTCTTCGTCGATTCAGGACGATTATGGCGCAAGGATTCCCATGGCGCACACAAGATCGTAGCCGATCCGGAATTTCGTCTCGAGATCATTCGCGCAGCCCACGATGACATCGGGCACAAGATGGTGTTCGCCACGAAGTCCCACGTCGCGCTCCGATTTTGGTGGCCAAACATGAAGGCTGATATCGCCTGGTTTATTCGCACATGCCACTACTGCCAGATTCGACAGACGCACAAAGTCCTCATTCCCCCGACAGTTGCCATGCCTGCCCCATTGTTCGCCAAAGTCTATATCGACACGATGCACATGCCTCCGTCGGGCGGATTCCACTACATCGTACAGGGTCGATGCTCTCTCATGTATTACCCCGAATTTCGTAAGCTTCGCAGTGAGTCTGCAACCACTCTAGGCGATTGGATCTTCGAAGACATCATTTGTCGTTGGGGTTCCCTACCCGAAATTGTAACAGACAACGGGACAGCCTTTCTAGCTGTGATGGAGTATCCCGCCAAACGCTACAACATCCGACACATTCGGATTAGCGGGTACAACTCGCGCGCCAATGGCCTCGTCGAGCACGCTCACTTCGACGTTCGACAATCCCTCTTCAAAGCCGTCGATGGAGAACAAGCAAAGTGGTCCGTTGGCATTCATACAGTATTTTGGGCCGAACACGTCACGGTTCGCAAGTGCATGGGATGCTCGCCCTACTTCGCAATCACCGGTTCGCACCCCCTCATCCCTCTCAACATCTCCGAAACAACCTATCTCCAACCACTGCCTGATTCCATTTTATCCTCCACCGACCTCATAGCCCGACGAGCAATCGCATTACAGAAACGATCGCACGACCTCGGAACGTTATATTCGAAAGTCTATTCGGCTTGTTTAGAAGCTGCAAAACACTTTGAACTAGTTCATCGATGCACGATCAGAGACTACAATTTCGAGCGAGGCAATTTAGTACTCCTGCGAAACACGAAGATCGAGAAGTCCCTCAATCGCAAGATGCGGCCTCGATATCTCGGCCCTCTCGTCGTGATCGAACGCAACTTCAGAGGAGCATATATTATTTGCGAACTTGACGGGACAGTCTTCCATCGCCCTATTGCCGCCTTCTGACTCTTGCCTTACCTCGCACGCAAATCGATTCCCCTACCCCCGAACTTTCTCGACATTCCCGACCAACGTCTCGACGAACTTCGTACTACGACTGACGTCGACGATGACCATTATGAAGACGTTGTAGAGCCCGATTCCGATGTCTAGTATTTGAACTTCATTCCGATTTACTCGTGTTCACTTTCATATATTTTTAGTGTACTCTACAAGTCGCGATATCGCATCTCGCGTGGTCGCGCAAACTCGAAAGGGTTTTCGGCCATGATGATTTACTGAGCCGTTCCCTTTTGTGTTGTTTCGTTTGATTTGCTTATTCTTGATACTTTCTTACTTTTTGTTTCTTGGGATCGCAGCGAAAGGAGTTGTTTTATCCACAAAAAGTCATAAACAAACAAAAAAAAAAATGTACACAAGAACCAAATCGCCCTCCCGCTCCGCTACGCTTCATACTCTGCCAACATCTGGTCCAGCGCATCCAACTCGCCCACCAGTACCTCGTACTCAACGCGTTTCCTCAGTCGCATCTCCGAGAGGATACAGAAGCGAGCTTGCCACTCGTCCGGAGTCGCATCGACGTCGTGTACTTCGCGGACTTTGACCGCGTGCGCCTTGCCCTTCGCGTCCCTCCTAGGCCTTTCGGGCGACCTCGACGGTCCGGGTTCAGGTTCGACGGGCTCCTCGACGACTCGAGCCTTTGGGGCTATCGAAGTGATGTTGTCAGTTACACACAGTCAATTGCTTGATCGTTCAACACACCTTGCGACGGACGGGGGGCCCGTTTCGCTGGCTTCCCTCTTACCAACTCTCCCTTTCGTACTCCCTTCCTTGAAACCCCCTGCCAATAACAGCCCTGAACCGCCTGAATGCACTTAGTGCATTTCGGGGACCCCTCTTTGACAATGCAGGTCGGTGTCGACCTGATCCCCGTGCAGTGATCGCACTACGCAATTCATTAGTGTCGCATCGACGAATGGAAGAGATGACTTACCGGGCCCTCGAACAGGAGTAGCCCACTCTCCGCGACCTTCGTACGTTTCACCTCGAGGACCTCAACCTCGTCCTCGCCCTCATCGTCCACCGACATCCTCCGCTTCTGCACCTGCACCACTGGCAGCTCGGCGGCCCCCTCGTCTCCAACCTCCATGTCATCCGCGTGACCCGCTCCGTCCCTCTCGATCGCTTTTGCTTCCGCCTCCAGCTCTCCGTTTTGTGCCCGAAGTTCCTCCTTCGACAACCTCTTCGCACGAAAGCCCTCCACGACGGCCTTGCGCGTGTCGGCCAAGGCTTCACAACGCTTTTCAAGGCGGGCTGCTCGCTCTTCGGCAGCCAACCGTTCTGCAGCCACCACCGCCTCCCTAACCCTCGTTGCCTCCGCCTCTTCCTCCTCGCGTCCTCGGCCTCCCGCTGCTCCTTCTCCACCATCTCCTTCAGATCTCCGAAGAGCAAATCGCCGCCCCATGGAACCCATTCGCGTCGAGCAAGGGGTTTGAAGGACGAGAAGGCCTTGTTGACGAGCGTCTGGACGCTCGCGCTTCAATCCTCAGCCAACGCGTTGGCCAGCTTGTCGTATTTGGCCTATTCGATGCAAGTTAGCCATCACACAGCAACGCGAACGATGAAGCATACCATCTTTTCGCAAAAGCCCTTCCCCCAAACTTCGAAGTCACTATCTTCGGCCTTCCCGACCTCGGGCATCGACTTCGCGTAGTCGACGATGTCGTTTTCGAGAGCGGCAAGTAAGGAGGACATCGTGTGGTGGTGTATGGGAAGTGAGTTGGTGTAGTAGGTGGAAGAAGAAGTGCGAGGAAGGAAAACGATCGGGGCCTTAAAAGTTTTTTTTCAACATGGTCCCATGACCACGATCGGCACGTGACATATTCGGCTGACTGGGACAGTCAGGATTTCAGTAAGGGGGAGAATGATAGGGTCACCTGCTAGCCTAAGCTCCAAATCAGTACACATCGGACACTCAACAGCACCTTGTCCGACCATTACGCGTCACCTGAACATCGTCCGATCACGCTTTCGCGTCCCCGATCACGCCCCGACCAATATCGGACTCCCTCAACCTACATCGCGACTTATCGTATGACTTTGGATGCATTTGCGTGTGTTCCTACTCCTTCGGAATGCCCTTTCAACGCTTCCCCACCTTTCACGAGGTTCCCTAACATGGCCACGGCCGCCGTTTATGACATATTCACACAGGGACGATGGCGTCTTACGAAGTCACGACGCGGTCTCGTTCACACTCCGCAATTACAACAATAAGACACTTCCATTTCGCTTTAGTTCCTTTTCCTTATGTTTTATCCTTGGTTGCAGTTCTTTATTGTTCTGATACATTTTGATCCACATCATATGGTCTTCTGACCTTATTCCCATTAGGTACTTTCTTTCTAAACACATATAAAAGACTGTAGTATTTACTTAGGAAAAAACAAGAACTCGTCTCAGCTCCTATCGTCTCTAAATCTAAGAGTCTAACTCAAAGATTAACTCTCGACTAGTCTGAAGTTCTGCGAAATGGTCGTGAACTTCGTCGTGCCAATTCGTAACTCGTTATCGTATCGCGTATCGTCGCATTCATCCCTCTAACACCATCGTCATCACCGTCATCTATCATCGAGTCAATTATATTATTACCGATCTCCGTTATATCGCGCGTTCAATGTTCGATCATCGCGCTTGCATATCAGGTGTCCGCGACCATTGTCGGACTATCGTAAACTCCATCGCATTCCTCACGCGGCCATCGCGTACCATTATAGGCATCTGTGATAGACATTCAAACACCTTGCACCCTTCCTCCAGCTTGTGTAGTACTGAACGATCACATTTAGGTGTTTTGTTTTGTTTTCCTGGCCGAGTATCATCAGCACCATACCCACTATCAAGATAACCTTCATCTTCTCCATCCTCAGGACCAAGATCCTCCTCACCCTCTTCGTTGTTGCTGTCCACTGACATGCCATCATCTGTGCCCTCATCCTCACTGTCAGTATCTTGGTCATCAGAGTCAGAGTCTGGGACTTGCTCTACTTCCTCCCGATCATCAGCCATACCCCCTTCTGCCATAATGCTTGCCACTTGCCATAGCTCTTCCAGCAGAAGGTGGGATTCATCAAGCTCTGACACCTGGGCTCCAGCAGCTGCCTCATGATTGTTGGTCATGATATTGGCATTTTCATCGGTATTCATTGCATTATCTTCCTCAGGCTGCATTGCAATTGCCATATGACCAATCCCACCACCAAGATATCTCATAAACATGTCCCTGTCTACAAAGCTGCATTCTGACATCAGCATTGCCTATGAGCAGTTCTTGGGTAGTGACCTACATCATCACATAATAGTTCACCCAATCATCTGTTTCATCTGGATGACGTGCTGCAGTAAGTGTTGAGGTTTGTAACAATTCTGATGTTTGGGCATCTGCAAAAGATGGCACAAGATGACAGCCTCGGATAACAAGAGATGGATCTAGAAAACCAAAAGGGCTGCTATCTGTGTCGGGAACAAACCCAATCTTCGGCAGACGAGCAGCCTTGAAACCCAACCTATAGCCAGGCTCAGTACCAAACCATCGAACCCAAAGGAACTCCATATGCTGAATTGAGCGGTTCTGAGCTTCTGGCCCTATGTGCATGACCTTGGCATGAAAAACACCAAGGACACGAGCATACCAGTATGGGTGGGCAGTTGGACTGGTTTCTGGGGAAGCAACCATGACATCACAATGAGTTCGAGGGTTCATGGAATCTTGGTCACGACGTATGTCGTATGTCGTATAGTTTACCCGCAAAACCTTGGCAGAGTAGATGCGATCCCCAATGATCCTGACTGTACTGCGCTCTTTGTCTGTATACACTGACTCATCACCATCAAACTCTTGACCAATAAGGCGAGAGAGAAGGTGGTCTTTAAGTTTTGGAATAAAGTTCTGTAGTGATGGGATGGGATCAAAGGGTATGTTGCTAATGTGAAGAGGATTACCTTTTTAGCAGGGTCATGTGGCTGCTGCTGAACAAAGCTCATAAGGTGGTGTGGGAAGTTCTTGGAGTCACTCATGTGATGGTGGAGGTCAACTTCACTATGAGTGAGGGGGTCATTCTGCAAGAAAGTGACATGATGGGCATGTTGCCTTCGAGGTGAAGCAGCTGCCTCTCTTGCATGGCGCAATCGAACATGGCGTCTTTCATGTCTAGTGATTTGCCGGATTGCACATTTCTTGTTGGTCCACTGATAGAAGCGCTTGACAAGACGATGTGCAAGTTCTCCCTGAAGGCTTGTAAGAGACTTGACAAAAACTGGCAAGAGGCTCAGACTTACAATTTGTGTGGAATATGAATCTGTTGTGCCAAAAAGTTTTATGGTTTGCACATAGTCACCCAATGCATGCAATTTATATGTAAGTAGATTGAAGTGCCTGACCTTTGGCTTCACAGACAGCTTCTTTTCAGACCCTGCCAAAATTGGGTGATTCTGGGACACAGGGCCAGAGGCAATGATGTCAGCATTTTGTGAGGCATTTTTCTTTCTTTTGCGACGTTCATGAGCTGCCGTCTCGCATGGTAGCTCAACTGTATTGAACTCCCTTGTCCATTCTTTGAAAGATCGTAACTCCTGGCCAATGCTGATGGTAGCTTGATTCAAGCAATCTAAAGTATGCTCTGTCTGCATTCTGAGCTTAGCCAGTGCATGCCACTCAGCCAAGCGGAAAAGCAAAGTCATGAGTTTGCCATTATAGGGTTCAGGAAGGAGGCCCTCCATGGCGGGTATCATATTCTGGGAGTTCATGAAGATTCAGTTTCCAGATGGAGAAGATGAGTTTAATCTGGGACAACCTGAAGCAAATCCTCAAAATCCCTTGCAGCGAATTTTTTCATTTCAGACACATTATTTGAGAAGCATCGAATAGTATCTGACCCAAAAGTGGGAATTTCATGAAATCTGTGTGAGAGATCAGCAAAGCAAAGAGATGACTGTTGTAATTACCGTTTATTCAACTCAGCTACAGCTTGGCCACTTGGGACAGCAGCATACAGCACTCGGATGATATGGATGAATGTAGCTTTCCAGACACCTAGTTCAAATTCATGCAACATGTCAACAACCACCATGTGGTGTGGATTGAATCCGAATATGCCAAGCTTCTTTGCAAAAGCATTCTAACAAATAATTGCTCAGTCAGGCAAAGGCTATGCTCCATGTAGCTGGTCTTACCATTGTTGGCACCAGTGATAGTGGTTTGAGCATCCGTTCAATCCCAGCAGCAGTCACAGAATAGCCTGATTTATAGATGCACTGTCAGGCTCGCTCTACCAGATCACCAATATACAAGCGTGCTTGGCTTATGCGTGCCTTCAGATCATGATGTTGTCCTAGTTTGTCAAACTCTTTTCGAGGAATGGTGCAACATGGACATGTGTGGTTCCGTGTAGTAGCTAATAATACTCTATGACATTTCAATCAATGCAAATTATTCATAATCTGATCTCACGACTTACTTCTCAGGATAATCAGCTGAGTATGTGAAAATTCGAGGATAGACATGTCGTTGGACTCCATCTGTGCATAATATGACAATGCCATGCTGATATGCATGTAAAAAATCATTGTCCATGAGCAAACACCATATTTCATGCATCAACTCGCGGTGGCAATGGGCTTTGAGTGCAGGTCTTTGAGTTTTCGGAGCAATGTCCACAAGGATTTCATCGAGACTGTCAGGAATCTTTAGAATAACATGAGCAGTGGAGAACACAGACAAGACCAAAACATTTACATAGGGAATATAGGCAACATGGTGGCAAGCACCAGAGTTTGGCCGAGCCCTAACATACTTTGACAGGTTGGCAAAATACAAGTAGAGTGGCCATACTTTGGTGGTACCAAAGTTGGTGAGATGGGTGGAATCAGACCAGAACATGAGACCTGCAATGACCTTCTCTAATTGACAACCAGGCTCATTAGGTTGTTTCTGAAGGTTATCGTGTGCCTCAATCCAGACATCACTGGTATAGGCCTCATCATACACACGAGTCTCAGCCTTCGTTTGGGGGTCAATGTGTATTCGCTTGAAGGGAGAGAGGTGGAATCGTTTAGCCATACTTTCACTCCACGCTGCCTTAATCACCTCCACCAATGAACGATGGTGAAAACCTGGAATTGAGAATGTCTGACTTGGAGGTGGTGGTTTCGCTCTGGAGGCCACAGGGATCTGGATGTCTACATTGACCTCATGCCACCCATCCCGTGAAAAAGGGGACTCGGATTCCATCGCAGTGAAAGCATCATCCATACGTTTATGCTCTCGATGAGCATCAAATGATCCAAGGTCTTCCACCTTAAAGTCTGGGGAAGATAGAACCTCTCGTCCAAGCCATGTAACTTCCGCTTCTGTCTTCTGGTTGCTGCCTGAATTTGCCCAATTCATGAGCAGAAATTTAGACATGTTCTCGAATGGCCAAGGGGGCGGAGGATGGCTGTTATGAGGAGCATGAACTGAGGTGGATGTCGTGGAATCATCACTGGCATTGAAATTAGCCAAGTCCTCAGGCATAAGCAGTTCATCTGGATCGTAGGATGGGCGGTGATGATACTCTCGTAAAAGCCCAAATACATTAACCGCTGTACGCATCAAATCACGAACATGAAGAATTATTTGACGAATGATGGGGTTTGGTGCGGAGGGGATGCATTCAATGATAGGTGGCCCTGCTGGTAGGATATCTCTATACCGCTTTGGAAGGTGACTAGCCAGTCTCCCAGT
The DNA here is from genome assembly GCA_003316345.1 of Tricholoma terreum. Classification (NCBI taxonomy): domain Eukaryota; kingdom Fungi; phylum Basidiomycota; class Agaricomycetes; order Agaricales; family Tricholomataceae; genus Tricholoma; species Tricholoma terreum. The sequence goes on along the minus strand of QFEU01004773.1, from coordinate 4,303 downwards.
TCGAGTCACAATCACGTCGGCAGGAAGAGGAGGTGGAGGCGTAGGTAATGGGTCAGAGATGGTTGGATGTAATGAACTCGAAGTGAGGACACCCTCGACATTGGGGGGATTGCCAAGAGCGGTACCTATGCTGGATTCTGTTCGGTGCTATGATGGAGGGCGAATAAGCCTATGTTATTACAAAGTGGAGGGTAGTGTCACCTCCATCCTCTCCTTGCGGCATTGTAATTTGGAGATTGGGCTTTTGTCCATCTCCCATGTTTTCCGTTGTTCCATCCAAAGCGTCTGGGCAGCTCTGTATAGCACACATTGCTGTTGATGTTGGGTGAGGCCTGGCCGCGCCACGGATGAGAGTTGGCATGGATGAGAACATGCATATGGGCTCATTGCCAGAAAGACTGCTGTTGCGACAATGAGGGGAATGAGAAGTGCCCGCATGGGGTTTCAATGCACAGACGGGGCTAACTTTGCGGTCAACCAGACCGAAGGCATTTCCCGTGACCAACTTGAACATATTACATGCTAAACATCATTCCACTGGTGGACAACAATTCCCGCTCCATCTTATACCTAGACACAGCTTACATACACACACAGGCCCTCTGCTCGATGCATGAACCATATTGAACCGCTGTCCCATTGCCTTCCATTGAATGATCAAAAATATCGTCGATCACACTGGCATGATGATGTCACACATCCCTGAATTCATTTTCGTCCCATGCCCATGCTGGTGAACCTATTCTATCCTATCCTATCCTATAGTCATAGGCTGGGCATAGCATCGACGAAACCTTGTCCAATAGCTTCTGCGAGTGTCTTTATCCTTATGATTTAGGGCATGAGTGGATGCAAGGTAAGGTGACAAGACCTCAGATCTCATACATGGCTTCCTTAGCATAAGAAAATGGAGAAGTATCATTTTTTTGCTTGTATATTATCCAGTCGACTGTACTCAAAAGCAATCCCAATGACCTGGGAAATGGAGGGGTTGACCAAGAGCGACATACAAAAGTGTCATTATAGTCTTACCGTTTTGTCATACCATTGTTTGCTGCCATGTCTACATGATCAGCGTTCAAGTTGAGATCCCCGTCAGGACTGTTGCGATGCCATAAGTTATGGGTTTGGTTGTTATTTTGCTGAAGGGGTTGTGCTTCTGGCTCAGTGCCCCAGGGGACACGATCATGGGTCTAAATCTGTCCTACACATAGACCCCAATGGTATCTCATGACGATATCATGGTTAACAAATCTGTAATGTTCAGGTGACCGCGAGATCAGATCGGAAGAGAATGACTGCTTCGAAAGACATTGAAGACCTCTACAATCAATGGATCATGAATTTTGGTCATACACATTCCAAAGTACAATATGAAAATTTCGGGGGTGTGCGTTAAGTGTGAGCCTGACTCTGACCATGCCATGGAAAATGGGAAATAAGTACTGCAAATGGACTCGGGAAAGAAGCAGGGGGTGGTTGTACTGCACAGCTGCTCAACGACTCATGAGTGTATATATTTTGCCCTCTTAGTTTGACGGTTTTCTGAATGCGATAAATCAGACTCAAAGGACATGACCTTGATAGGGTAGACAACTACCTGCCGCGTGTTCCTCATCCTCAGTGTCATCCTCGCCATCGGTATCCCCACCACTCGCAAGTCCTTGCTGTTCATTGTCCCCTGTATCATCTTCGCTATCCTGTAGTCCGTCATCCTGCTCAGCATTGCCGCCATTGCTTTGAGCTTGCATCTCTATCGCTGCACAACACTCATCCACAAACTCCTTATCTAACGGAGTTGCTCCACGCTCCAGAATAGCGATGCCTTCCTCTAATTGTCTGAATCAGTATGGGAGAAATACTCGGCTGCAAGGCGGAGACTTACTGGCTTTGAAGGAATAGGGCGGGGTCCAGGGTTCAACAGCGTATATCTCCCCGGGCCAAGCGAATGACATAGATGGCCAATCTTGTTGATGTTCGGATACCCAATCTGACAACGTTGATTTTGAGAAGCCAAGCCGTTTCCCGTGGTATTTAACAAGCCAGGTTGCAAAGGCTGCCACCTTGCACTCAGGCTCATCGGAGTCAATCCCACTTCTTTCAGTGAGGCCCTTGTATATGACTAATGTGCGGACTTGATGTAAAAGGAGTTGGTGGAACAACTCCCAGCCTGCTACACGCTGCATCCCATCCTCACTAACAAACTGATAGTGGGCCTGCCACCAGTCGAGAAGGTCTTGGGCCAGCCCACGAACATGAATCGTGAAAAGCAGATCATGATGCCCTGGGTTGGTCTCTCTGCGATATGCCCTTGGATTAATAAGATCACCGAGCTCCATAACAATGCAGAGCATGAATAGATTGATTGTCCCCTCGAATGTGGAAACATCAGGGACATGTGGCGTAGGCATCGCTGACTGACTTGCATCAAATTCCCAACGAACGAAGACATAGTGAATGTAAGTGACAATCCTTCGAAGGAGAAGACGGGCATCTTTAGTGTGCTCTGTGTTCGTGAGCAGGCTACTGGCTGAAAATGTGTGAAATATCCCAAATATGGAGTCTCAGATAGTGGACATGCAGTAGAAGTGACCCCCATGGCAGATTGCAGATTCCATGGTGTACACAAGGTGAGGTGTGTTTGGTCTCATGATCCTGGTGTATTGTGAGCAACGCCGCATCAAACTTTGGAAAATTGCAAAGAACTTACAGCGTAGAACCAGGAACAAGTAGCATCCCCTCCATTTGCCACTTGTCGTCATTGACAGCGCTGATGTCATAACCATCCAGGTATTCGGAAGGTTTGGAAAAATCACGACCTGGCAGTGGTTGACCGACAATCCACCACTTGAAGCCAATTTGACAGTTAATGACCGTACCAAACCCATCGCAGTCGATATGCCACAGATGGTGCACCCCTGTCGTTGCTGCTAGACCCCATTTTGTGCTGGAAGAGGGGTACATGATGTTTCGGTTGCAAAGGGGCATGTCGACCGTGGAGTTGAATGCAATGACGTCAGTCGCAAATGATGTCGGAAACTGCCCCAGCCAGGGCATTGGGAAATCCAGTCCATTCAAAATCATTCCTGTATTGCCTATGTTGTGGCTATCCAGTATGTCCTTCAGAGTGCCACGGACATGCCGTGAAGACATGTCATGCATGTTAGGCTTTGAAAAGTCTAGAATGCCATCAAAAAAATGTATAGGGGTCGGCAGAGAAACTACTGCACCGTGCATTATAATAGGTTTGTCCAGCTGCCCGAGGGTCATGAGAGCATTCTCATCAAACTGAGGCAAGGGCTGAGACTGATCTATGATGTAAATGTGGCGATCCTTGAGAATATCCTGGATCTCCTTCCCACTTTTACTCTCCATTCCCTGCTTTGACAGGACGCAAAAGGCTGAGTCTTCGGGCCTGGACATCCACTTTGGTTTTCCATCAACATAGGAACACTCCACCGCCTTGTGTACCTTGGAAAAAAATTCTAGCTCATTGGGCCACTGCATTGGATCAATTAGGAAGGGTAAGTGCCTTACGTGTGTGAATATTGACCTACATGAAACGATGGAGTATATTCATATTTGTTCCCACCAGGGGTGTAGAGGTGGAAAGGTGTGTCCGCAGTGCATCTTTCCTGTGTTAAAATGCTGAGTTGATGTTCATAATGTACATGACAAGTACTCACAGCTCCTTTTCCAGCCGGCTGTATCTCTGGACTTGGCTCAGGGACCTGCTGTACGAGCCATTCAGGAGGATTGCGACAGCAGCCAACTTAAAAAATGACTCACAAACTCTTCCGTCAAATCATTGATCTCAACAAGCTTTGTGAAACCTCCATCATTGATGACTTCAAAGTAGTTCCGGGCTTGGGGTATTTGATGTCCTTCTAAGACATTTCTCCTTTCTGTTCCTTTGGACTTCGCTCTTGACTTAGAGGGCTGTTCAGGCCGGCCTGTGGCCTGTATGACTGGCGGACGCTTCTTGCGCTTTGTTCTGAGAGGGTGCCCTTCCTTCGAGTGCTGTGGAAGCTGTCCTCCTAGCCGAGGTCTTTACTCTCCCCCCCCTAATCCGAGCGGACTCCGCTCGGACACTCGGACTTTGCTCGGACTCACTCGGACTTTGCTCGGACCTTTTCTGGCTGAGATTTCTGCCAAATTGAGATTCCCAGTCCAAGCTCGTCCTAGCAAAGTCCGAACAATTACTCGGACTAATCTCGGACCAGTACCTGGACAATCCTACGACAGTCCGAGCTGGGACTGGCCTTACTTTAATAATAGAAAAATTAAATGGGTGGAGCAAGGA
>QFEU01004768.1:0-10401 GCA_003316345.1 Tricholoma terreum | reverse complement strand
ACATTTTTTCCGATGGCCACGACGTCAGAAGAGCATCTTGCGTTTGCTTCTCCAAGTTCCCCCAGCTCTCCATATTCATGTCCCTAATATGGAGCCCCATGGACCCCGGCAGCAGACGCCACATCGCGCCCTTCACCCTTTCGATAAAATATGCACCACCATCCCCTTTACCCTCGGCAACGGGCCATGTACATGGCTCCAAGGTGCCTTTAGAGATTTTATCTTCTCCCTCTTCACGTCTGAATCCGAGAATTATGACGTCGTTGTCCTGATTGGAGATCCAGGCAGCGGTGTTCTCAGGCATGAACAGCCTTCGGATGCTTTGCACTGTGGCCATTTTTTGCGGACTCGGATCGTCTGCCGGCCCGGGCTTGTAAAGATCCGCTACTGGCCTATTGGAGGGATCTCCCCGCCGCCCTGGTACCGTGTATACGCACCTAGCGATTTCATGCATCCATAGTCAGGGTTGGCACACTACCAGAATAACTAAGCAAGGGCGCACCTGCACTGCTCGGGGTCATTTTTCAAAGTTGAATAATGGCTCCGTGTCAACTTCCAGTTTTGGGGGTTGATGTCACGTCCAATGTGGGCACGAGCCTTAGATTTTGGGCCTGGAAGGGGGGTAGCTGATGCAATATTATGTATCAAGGTCAACACGATGAAGGTCGAAAGCTGTCGCATGTGCATGGCTGTGCAAGTGGGGGAATGATGGAGGGTCTGTGGTAACGTCGACCTGCAACGTGCAACCTGTGAGCAAGACCAGCTAGCTGCCTTGCTTTATTGGTAGGCTGGAGCTTTATATCAGGCTAAGAAAGATCGATCTATGTGATCCAGAGCTGATGCCTAGCAACGTCACCCGCAATATTCCTGAAACCTCTAGCACGAACTTGAGACTCAGTCATGTCCTGCCGAAACTTGGACCCCGTTTCTTCCTCTGCTTTCACACCTGGGGAGATGACATATGGCCGCAGTGAGTTTGTGAAGCAGTTGAGACCAGTACGAGGAGTTCAAGTATGGAGTACAGAAAGGTGTGAAAGAACGATTGGGTTGCCCTGATTGCACATCCTTTCCAATTGCACGGAATGTTGGGTGAATTGTCAATGAACGAACCTCAATACCGCAGTATTCACATCGTCGATTCCACCGCAAACGAATTGAGGGTACAATGGCGGATAATTTATATAGATGCAGACGATGATGGTGGTGGTTGATAGATGACGATGTTGGTGTGTTGGATTCCTCAGTGGTACCTTATGGTGTGGATCCTTCTGATCGTCTCTAGTTGAGCGCGACGTTCGTTAGAAAGGGAAGAAGTGGTTCAGATAGTTGGATGTGGAGTGGCAAACGTTGTTGATATCATGAGCGTGTTCCTTCCTCAGTCTATACTTGCAACTTGGTTGGAACTTTACACGACAAATTCTACACGAGATGTGTCCTGTCGATACTTTCGTTGCGGCACAGAAGGAGATCATCTCGGAGGTGGATTGGATGTGGGATTGTCACGGGGATTGGACAGTCCCAGAGGGGGATGCGTGAACACGACTATTGGGTCACCACCACCACGTCCGCGTGTTACTGAGTAGTGGTAGAAATAGCAGGCTTTGCAGTCCTGAATGTCTGGTTCAACCCCAGAGACATCCACATTTTCACGTATTCGGTCTGTAGGAACCTGTAGCTGACGGGCGGAAAATTTAAAGTGGGTGGTTACCTCTTTTATCATGGACTCGTTTTGAAGCTGTATCATAGTTTCTCACTGGTAAACGATTATGACTCGGAGTGCGGGTTTACCGTTTATTCAGGATTCAGGAAGTTGTAGACATTTTTTCCGATGACCACGACGTCAGAAGAGCATCCTGCGTTGGCTTCTTCAAGTTCCCCCAGCTCTCCATATTCATGTCCCTGATACGGAGCCCCACGGGCCCCGGCAGCAGATGCCACATCGCGCCCTTCACCCTTTCGATAAAATATGCACCACCATCCCCTTTACCCTCGGCAACGGGCCATGTACATGGCTTCAAGTTGACTTTGGAGATCCATTTAGCTTCCCCCTCTTCACGTCTGAATCCGAGAATTATGACGTCGTTGTCCTGATTGGAGATCCAGGCAGCGGTGTTCTCAGGCATGAACAGCCTTCGGATGCTTTGCACTGAGGCCATTTTTTGCGGACTCGGATCGTCTGCCAGCTTGGGCGCGGGCTTGTAAAGATCCGCTACTGGCCTATTGGAGGGATCTTCCAGGGGCCCCGGTCTCGTGTGTACGCACCTAAGCGATTTCATGCATCCATAGTCAGGGTTGGCACGCTACCAGCATAACTAAGCGAGGTTGCACCTGTACTGCTTGGGGTCATGTTTCAAAGTTGAATAATGGCTCTGTGTCACCCTCCAGCTTGGGAGGCTGATGTCACCTCCCAAGAGGTAGGCACGAGATTTTGGGCCTGGGAGGGGGGTAGCTGATGCAATATTATGTATCAAGGCCAACACGATGAAGGTCGAAAGTCGTCGCATGTGCATGACTGTGCCAGTGGGGGAATGGTGGTAACGTCGACCTGCAACGTGCAACCTGTGAGCAAGACCAGCTAGCTGCCTTGCTTTATTGGTAGGCTGGAGCTTTATATTGGGCTGAGAAAGATCGATCTATGTGATATAGAGCTGATAGCAGCGTCACCAACAATATTCCTGAAACCTCCAGCACGAACTTGAGACTCAGTCATGTCCTGCCGAAACTTGGACCTCGTTACTGCTTTCATACCTGGGGAGATGACATATGGCCGCAGTGAGTTTGTGAAGCAGTTGAGATCAGCTCGACGAGTTCAAGCATGGAGTACAGAAAGGTGTGAAAGAATGATTGGGTTGCCCTGATTGCACATCCTTTCCAATTGCAGGGAATGTTGGGTGAATTGTCAATGAACGAACCTCAATACCGCAGTATTCACACCGTCGATTCCACCGCAGACGGGCACAGTGGCGGATGGTTTATATAGATGCAGACGATGATGGTGGTGATTGATACAATGATAGAATCAGATAGATGACGATGTTGGTGTGTGGGATTCCTCAGTGGCACCTTATGGTGTGGATCCTTCTGATCGTCTCTAGTTGAGCGCGACGTTCGTTAAAAAGGGAAGAAGTGATTCAGATAGTTGGATGTGGAGTGGCAAACGTTGTTGATATCATCCTTCCTCAGTCTATACTTGTAACTTGGAACTTTGCGCGACAAATTCTACACGAATTGACTCAATCATACTCGAAGCAAGTTTCATGTCTCGGGTATAGAGTACGACGACTACCATGATGCTCCAAGAATCTCTTGCATTTCGTGCCAAGCTGGGAGCTCTCATCTCGCCATTGCGACGTGTTCGGCCCAGGGTACCGTTTTACCAGCTCCTGGCGCATCGCATACCAACACTGCGGCTGTATAGAGGACTGTTGAGGGAAGCACCGACTGATGACGTTCGTATGATACCTTTTCCTTGTTCACCTCTCGACTCATACAGTGTCAAGGTAGATCAGGTTTCGTATACGGTCGATGTTTCGCCGAAATCAACACCTGACGGGTACACAAGCTACTAAAAAGCAGCTCTTACGAGGTTACAAGGCGCGTTTTATCCTCTTTTCCTATTCATTCACACCCTCACTTCGTCTTCAGTTCCTTGAGACCTTCAAACTTGCACACAGAGGCGACACCCACGCCCAAGCTTTACTCCATCGCTATTCTTCGTTCATTGCTATGAAACGCGCAAAAGCCCATTGGGTACGTCTTGCACGCGCTGAAGTCGCCTGGCAAGCCCGGCTGCGCAACCGCCCAATTCTCACAGGCGGATTTCTGCGCCCCACTGTCTACAATCCCCCGCTTCCTAGGATGAAGCCGCAGCCATTGTCAATAACAATGACCATTGCAAAAAGGCGACGGGTAGGTGTCAGGAGGCAGGCGAAGCTCTTGATGTTAAAGGAGCAGCTGGAAGACCTGCAGTGCGAGAGAGTGTTTGAGGAGGGCTTAGCAACGCTGGTGGGAGGACAACACAAATTTGAACCGGTTTACAATGGAGGGCATTTCGGTGAATGGGGTACGTTTGTTCTAGAATTACGTTTCGTGTTCCGTGGGTTCTGACTGAATTCCTTTATAGTACAACCTGTACGAGATGCACTACGTGGTATCCACAACGCTATGTATTACGCAAAATCCCGTGCGCAAAGGTCATATACCCCTGAGATGCTAGCTATGATTAAGCAAGCGCGGAGGGAGAAGATCGCCAACAAAACTCGGGAGCTTGAGCGTGAGCGAAGGGGCGAGGTCATAGCCCGAACGATCAAGCGCAGGAACAAGGGCCCACCGGCGCATGTCCTGTCGCGGATGAGTGATGAGGAGCGGCGCCTGGATAAGATTGCGAGGAGCAGCGTGAGTGAGGTGGGGTATGTGGGGCTGGTGAAACGACGTTTAGGATTCAAATTAAGGGATCCGGAGCGTTGGAAGGCAGAGGGTGGATGGGAGGCAGATAAGCAAAAGGTGGATGAAATGATGCGGAGTGTCGAGAGAGAAAATGAGAGAAGAAGGCAGGTGGTAGAGAGGGCGGAAAAGGAGGGATCTCTGCGCGGGACGGCGCCTCATCTTTCTCAACACCCGTGATTCATTGACTCATTGTTTTGTTGGTGCTCATCAGATGTATAACACGACTACATTTCTCAAATACGTAGAAGTGGCCCGCTGAGGATTGATATATTGAGAGAGAACATGCATATCGTACATCCGATTGTACAGCCATGAATCGTGATTCTACAAGTGCTGGGTATAAAGGGTCTACCATAACATTGTGTGACAGGGACCGGGGAAAATTAATCTGTGGGATCGCCATAGTAAGACAGGAAATAAACAGAAGGATAGTCAAGGTAGTAACGAAAAACAGACTGTATACATCAACCTTCTTCTTCCTCCTCCTCCTCACTGTCTGTCTGGACAGTCGCCCTCCTGCTCAGAGGCACCTCCTCTGCCGCCCTAATCCTCGCCTCTTGGTCGCGAATTTCGTCTTGCGTTAGGGCATACCGCTTCAGACATTTCAACACAAACGTGCACGGTAGCACATCCCCGCACAACCTCCTGAGCAGGGGTTCATCTAACACAATCCCGCCGAACATCGTATCTTTGCACAAGAAATCCAACCGCCGCATGCCCGGCCCAAGCGTGCCCCCAGGCACACCGAAAGCCGTTGACCGATTATGCGTATAAGCCTCCGAGACCTGGTTGCGCCTTCTCGGCGGAAGCGACTCGTAATCCCCGCCTGATGACAGCCGTGCAAAGTTCTCAGCAAGCGAGTCGATGAGCTCGCCGCAAGTTACGCCGACCGCTGGGTCCTTTGCGCGGACGCTGAACACCCACGGGAGCACATCGGACATGATGCGCATGTCTGTCATGCGCGGGAAGGTGGCAGGCTCGTTCCGACCGCCGTGCCACGAGACGTGCGCATCATCAGTCGACTTCCGACATTGGCCTGACGAGAAGAGCATGTTCCATTGCAGATGGGGCCTGTCGCCGCTGCCGTCGTCTGGCGGTGGTTGGATCAGTGGGTTGACTCTTGTCTGAGCACCGACGACGCGCAGAAGTATGGGGCTTAGAACTGGGCCATCTGGGAAATTAGAAGCAATGTTTCAACATTCGAAAAACAAAGAAATTGAGGAGCCATACAATGATTCCCTGCCAGGAACGGGTTGACCCGGTCGCCAACATTGGCAGTAGCACGTCCAAGAGCCGTCTGTGCCTGCAGGAATTGTGGTAGTTGCATTTGGGGTTGAGGGGGCGCTGGTGCGTGTTGCATGGCATGCTGCTGATGCCACGTAGGCTGAGGGTGGGCTGCACCAACATAGGGATCGAGTGGCATCGCAGGTGGATATCCAGGTGTATATCCTGGCTGAAACCAAGGAGGTGGGCCACCATGGCCAGGGTATCCGGCTGCTGTCATTGGCGGCTGCAGGAAAGGTGGATATGGAGGCCTGTGTCCAGCCCATGCCGGGGCCGATACGGGATGATATGGTGAAGGCGGGTACAATGCGGGTGGAGGGGGACCATAGGGAGTGTTATGATGGGGGCCAGGGTGAGGGCCAGGGTGAGGGCCAGGATGAGGGCCAGGATGAGGGCCAGGAGGGCCAGGAAACATGGGGTATCCGGTGTAGTCCACCGACACACCTTGTGGTAGATGTCCTTGAGGGTAAACAGGACCTGCGGCAGGAGCAGCGGGGGTGTATCCACCGTGCATCTGGCCTGGTGGCATGGCGGGAGTTCCGAGAAGGGGTATGAAAGGTGTGCCGTTGTATGGCGTGCTGGGATATTGGGGGTAGTTTGCGGGGTGCTGAGCGACTTGTGCCCAGGCTGGGATTGGAGCTCCCTCAGCTGGAGGCGTTGGAATTACTGGCGCAGGGTGTGCTGCGGGTGTTCGTGTCCCAGGCTCGGGAAAAGGGGGTATAAATGGGGTGATGGTCGGGCTGGCCATTTTATTGATTTGTGGGCGCAGGCCGACGCGACAAGGAAATATCTGCCGAGCAACAAGAGAAGCTGTTTTTTCCTGACTCAAACAACCGAATCCAGAACTGCCTTCGCAAGACGGTAAATGTGAACAGGTGACGTCCGCAACCCAAAAGGTGTTGAAGACTCACAAATTAAGAAAGATGACTCAAATGTGCTGGGAAACACAAAGATACGGAACGTGTTCTTATTTACGACTCGGGTGGATAGTCTGCTGATGAGGCTAGGTCACAAGCAGGCGGTGTTCCCAATCGAGCTATTCCTGCCGCCAAGTGCACCTCGATGTGGAGCCTGTTTGAAATTCGCCCCTACAGCTGAGAGTTAATCACCCCGAACAAGAAATCACTGCACAGATGTTCCTTCTGATGTGGCCAAAGCGTCCTCTCCGCCCTGAGTGGATCAACGGTTCCGAATTGAGAAGGACTCACCCTAGCTGAACTGAAAACAACAGGAAAAGATTTCTGCTGGCCACGTAAGAATACAATCAAGAATACAATCCGGAGTGTCGAGATGCAATGTAAAGGAAAACAAGCAGGCTGTCCGTAATCGATCGTCGCACGTGACTCGCTCTTATTCCGTCTCCTCATGCCGATTTCAGCTCATCTAGATTGCAATAAAGTAGTGGGAATTATGAGCTCTTCCCACCTGAGAACACGCCTGATGTGCGTGTTCAAGCACCCAATTGCAAAGATACGTAGTTATCCCGGTCCTGCGGATCCCCTTATATCTGTACCCTATCCTAATACACGTTCTATTAAGGTGCGACTTTCCCTTCCTGAACATTGATGATCGGACCTGTCATTTAGCAAAGCCTTCGGGTCTTTCCTAGACCTGATTCCATAAGCTTAAGGTACTAAAGTGGCTCAGATGTCATTCAAGTTATCATTCTAAGTTATAAGCCAGTGCACATTCTTAGCCGCTATATTATGGTTCTCCGGGGTAAAAATATCTCGTTTGCTAGATGATGGGTAAGGCGAGTATGCGATGAGATTAGTAGAATAGACCGAGAGAAGGGTGATTCCATGTGCAGTTAAAAGAGCCACAAAGTCCATCCGAAAACATTAAAGACAAATACAAAAGGACGGTATCCTGATCAGTTCGCCAGTTCCATAACAAAGATATTTGGGGCTCTGAACCCCAACCGAGAGATGACATATTGGTCGTTCTTCCGCAGGGCTTCAAAAAACACCCGCTCACGGAGCCAATCTAAAATAGAGAGGTCGTCATAAGCGAACACTGGACCAATTTCAAAATCTTGACGTACCGACTCGCTTATACACATTGGGCGCCACCGCCGGGGTGTAATATTGCATCCAGCCTGAACCAGCTCCAGCGTTGTGTGTCGCCGCTCGCTTTACTTGCTCTTGGACCCGTGCTGGCAATGAACCGAACTCGGCATCGGTAACGTTGTGGTCGGTGTAGCTACATGGGATAGAGATTGATACACAGGTCAGGTTGCAATGGTAGCCACTCACTCCTTCCAGACAACCGAGCACACGTCGCTCATCGTAACCCCCCGGTCATTCGTCACAATTGTGCACCAAGGGCTCTGGTCCGAAATAATTATGAGCTGCTGCACTCTAGGAAGGGTCGCTGGCTCGTCTTTCGCCGTGAATTGGAGGTCCCGATCGCGTGAAGCATGATTGAAGCCGCCGGTTTGCCCTGAATTAACAATCCGTTCAGTTCGACCAACTCAACTTGTAGGATACGAAACAAAAGAGAGCGAACCTGTAACGAGGTTGAAAACGAGATGAAATGAGCCATGTTTGTTGGCTAGGATTGGGTGGATCTCGAGGTCCGTGTTTAGTAGGTAGAGATCTGTCTGTGAGAGAACTGGGCCGTCTGTAGGATGGATGCGTTCAACAATCCTGTGGACTTGTAGAGTAGATGTTCGTACAGGACGTGCCCGCAGCCCATTTGTTGCCTACGGAATCCATACCTGGTGGCATTGTGTTACCGACTTGGTAGTGGAATGGCCTAGATGCCGGTGCAGTGAACTAGATGTAGGCGGATGAATGAAACGCGAAAACGACCTGATATACTAGGTTTGATGCTGCCTCGTGTGCTGTGGTGGCAGTGGTGCAAAATCGGAGGAAGGAGAACAACAGTAAGCCGGATCAAAATCAGATAAGATCTTTCATCTCAAGGCAGCCTGCAATTTTCACAAGGTTCACACAGCTACTGACAGTGCCTCCGCGGAAAAGCGTAACAATAATTTTCTTCAACACCACGACTCCCCCATGCAAGGCCATGTGAATCCAGCACTGCCTACCACGGTACCACCTGCCAGCAGATAACACGGAAGACTTTTCTTGCGATCACAAGCCTGAGTTGCCACTTGGCTGACGTCTCGACCGCATGCTTGTTTGATCTGAGCCATGTAAGTATCTGACACAGAACTGATCCCGAATAAGCAGTTACCTTCCACGCCACTCAAGTTGTAACGAATGGAACTGGAAGGTTTCGCGGAGGCTGTCTAGATCTCCTGTTCTAATCAATGATTTTGTACGTTCCATTTGCTTTGCCGGTCCGAGTCATCCGCCGTGGCAGCTAAGTGAACCTCGAAGATTGAAGATCATTATGCAAATTCTCATGATGAGCGGAAGCAGCGACACTTGAAAACCACGCAAATGCATACTAGTCACTTGGCTTGGGGTTGTGACTCTGACGCGTCTGTCTGCATGTTTTTCCAGATAACCCCGTTCACTAAATTGGCTGAATGTTTACATTGGCCAACCGTACTTCGTCAGTTCTTTTTTTTATCACTAACTTGGACGTGATTTCACAACATCAAGAACCTGAATTCCCCAAGTCCCTTGACGAGAAGCTTACGAAGGTCGAACTAAACGCAGTAGACTCTTACGTCCCCTGCTCTCACTGCTTCAAGTTATTGACGGCTTCAGCCCTAGCAGAGTCTCTTTTTGATTGCCTATCTTCAGTGGACGTGCACTTACTCAATGCAAAAAATTTAGGATCGAGATCCTCGCAATAGCAAGTGGTCTCGCTCATGCCTCAAGGCTTGAACGTGTGAAGTTTGCAATCTCCCTTCCTAGCATCTGACCCCGTATTGCTATCTGCAAATGCGTTCCCTGGAACCTCGATGCAGCTATCGAGATAACCCCACGTATGATCGATTTCCTCGACGTTTCGCTCAAAACTAATTACCATCAAGATATCGACTAGAATACTTTCTGTAATGGTCTTTTGGTACCCAAGACCTATACATCTGCCTTTTATAAAGGAACCAACACAGCATCCGCTACCATAACATCTGAAGCAGTGGCCTCCAAAGCTAGTACAGCAATAGTAAGTCCCCCACATTAAGAGTCATGCCATGTTCATCATGCGTATCGTCTCAACAGCTGTACGCCTCTGAAGCTAGTTGCAAGATTTAATGGGAGATCCCCGGATGTTTGTTGTTTTCTTGCACCCGGGCCATGCATCGCGCTCACGGTTTGGGGCCTAGACCCAAGCAAACCGAGCCAGAAAGCTTGCCGGTTCCTTCTCTCGGGAATCAGTGGGTCCTCTTGGTGGGTACGATTGTGTGCATAATGTTCTAGAGTATGCCACTCTATCGCCCAACGTTGGTCTATCCAATGGCTTCTCCTGTGGTTCAGATCTTGCGGATGCGTGGACGAGGCACAAGATCACGAGAAAAGTAATCCACGTTGACTCTGCAAGTTGCATAAGTGACACTCTGTTTTTTTTATCGACTACCTTATTTCATCTTTGTACTCGGGCGTTTGCAGTCGCCCTTATATCAAGATGTCGATGGCACGCGTTCTGTATTAATCCGTAGTCCGCTACATGGCATTCTTTCTGATGCATCGGCTGCTAGATTCAGGGGTATACCTCCTGCAGTTTGTGTCTATACCAACTATGCTGTTCTCC